>CM057459.1:920072500-920222500 GCA_016271365.2 Neoceratodus forsteri | reverse complement strand
GGGGTCTCAAGCAAGTAGCTACTTCTGTCACTTTCTCAGAAGTAGTACCTGCGAGAGGCAAGGGAGCGCATAGGAGTGTATGCACCAGGAACTTTAACTCATGGTTGAAGAACTGGTGCTGTGAGGAAGGGTTTGGATTCATTGGTGACTGGGGACCCACCTGGAGGGATGGAGGTTTGTTAAAGCCTGACGGCCTGCATCCATCCTGGAGGGGAATCAAGCACTCAATGATAAGTTTAAATGCTACATTGACAAGCATTTAAACTAGCAAAGGGGTGGCAGGCCAGCAAGGAGGGTACCTCATTGCTCACCCCCACAGCTAGCAGTGGAACCAGTGAACCAGAGGAGTGGCTTCTCTGCAAAGCAGTGTGCAAAAGATGGAGATTAGTGCCCAAGAGGTGGATAGGCAGAAAAGGGGCAAAATTCAGCAGAAGGGCAGACAAAGGAGAACCAGGGATAAAGGACAACCAAGGAAGGGGCTGGTAGAACAGCGAAAACAGTCTAGGGAGGTCAAATCATGGAAAGCCATGTGTGCAAATGCCAGGAGCCTTAGCAACAAGATGGAAGATCTGGAGGCTGTCATGGTGCAGTCAGACCTGGACATTGTGGCCATCACTGAAACCTGGTGTAGTGATAACCACGACTGGGAGATGGCCATACCTGGCTACAACATATTCAGAAGAGACAGAGCAGGCAGGAAGGGAGGAGGAGTGGCACTGTATGTGAAAAATGACATAAGGACCACAGAGATCCAGGAGGAACAAAATGGGGAGAGATATTGTGGGTTAAGCTGGAAAGGAAAATGTGGACAGCCATCCGCTAAGGTGTGGTCTATAGACCACCAGCCCAGGAGGAAGAAACAGATAGGGAGCTGATGCTAGCCATCCAAAGGATGGCAGAGAAGGTGAGGTAGTACTGGTTGGAGACTTCAATATTCCAGGCGTGGACTGGAGCATCCCAGCAGCAGCTTCAACTAGAGCAGATTTATCCTGGACTTCCTTCAGGGTGCCTTCCTCAAGCAACTGGTCATGGAACCAACTCGGCAGAAGGCAATACTGGACCTTGTGCTCACAAACGGGACAGTGTGATGGGGGTAACAGTGGGGGAGCACCTGGGGAACAGTGACCACCAGTCATTGTGGTTTGAAATCACAGAAAGAGCAGAACCAAACCACACAAAAACACATATCCTGGATTTTAGAGGGCAGACTTTGGGAAAATGGGAGATACTTGAAAGAGGCATTAAGGGAATGGGATGGGAATCAGGGGTTGAGGACAGTGGGCAGTATTTAAAATGGGATTACAAGAACAACAGAATTATGCATTAAGCAGGTTAGCAAAAGGAAAGGAAGAGGAGACCATTATGGTTTTCCAAAGAGGTAGCAAAGAAAGTGAAAGCCAAAAGATTGCATTCAGGCAATACAAAAGACACAGGCAGAGAGGGATAGGGAGAAGTACCAGGAGAAGCAAAGGGAGGCAGGGAGGTCAGTAAGGGAAGCCAAAGCTCAGACAGAAGAACACATTGCAAAATCTGTGGGTAGAGCGGACAAAACCTTTTACAGGTACATAAGTGAAAAAAGAAAGACAAAGGGAGGGATAGTGAGACTGAAGGGGGAGGATGGGGGCCACTTGGAGGAAAACAACAGTAAAGCTGACATATTGAACAGGTATTTCTGCTCAGTTTTACTGAGGAAGAGGAGGGTAATGGGTCTGAAGGGAGTACAAGGGGTGAGAATGGTGCAGAAATGGACACAAGTCCCTTTACAGAAAGGGTTCTGAAGGAACTGGAAGTAATAGAGTTGATAAAGCAATGGGGCCAGATGGGTGCACCCAGGGTCCGTAAAGAACTAAGAGAGGTGGTGGCTGAACCTCTGGCTATCCTGTTTAGCCGATCACTGGAAACAAGGAGGTACCCAAAGATGGAGGACAGCAGATGTAGTCCCCTTATACAAAAGTGGGAACAAAGAGAAAGCAGGGAACTACAGACCAGTCAGCCTCACCCGTAGTGGGGGAAGATCATGGAAGCACTACTGAAGGAGAGATTGGTGGAACATCTGGTTGTCAATGGACTACAGGACCCAAGGCAGCATGGTTTCACCAGGGGGAGGTCATGTCAGACCAACCTCATTGAATTTTTTGACTGGGTGACTAGGGAGGTGGATCAGGGGAGGGCAGTGAACATGGCCTATCTGGACTTCAGTAAGGCCTTTGACACTGTGCCACATAGAAGACTATTACACAAACTGGGGAATATGGGTGTGGGCAGGACAGTAGTGTGGTGGGTAGGTAACTGGCTGGGTGGCAGGACACAGAGGGTGGTGGTAAATGGCTGTCACTCCACAGAGGGAAGAGTGACCAGTGGGGTACCACAGGGATCAGTGTTGGGACCGGTCCTATTCAACATCTTCATCAGTGACATTGCACAGGACCTAGAAGGCAGAATTTCACTGTTCGCTGATGACACAAAGCTCTGTAACAGAGTAGACACACCAGAGGGTGTAGACAGAATGAGAAGGACCTGCAGAAACTTGAAGAATGGTCAGGGTTTGGCAGTTGAAATTCAATGCAAAGAAGTGCAAGATAATGCATATAGGGCACAAAAACCCTGGCACAATATATCAGTTGGGGGTGAGGATATAGCATGCACCAAGCAGGAAAGGATCTTGGGGTTATCATCTCTGATGACCTCAAGGTAGAAACAGTGTGACAAGGCAGCAGGTAAAGCAAATAGGATGCTGGGATGTATAGGCAGGGGCATCACCAGCAGGAAAAGGAGGTCATAATTCCGCTATACAAGACACTAGTGAGGCCCCACCTGGAGTACAGTGTACAGTTCTGTAGACCATACCTATGTAAGGACATAGACAGGGTAGAGAAGGTTCAGAGGAGGGCAACAAAGATGGTGCATGGATTGCATCACAAGTCCTATGAAGACAGGTTGAAGGAACTGAACATGTACTCCCTGGAAGAGAAGAAGGAGAGAGGGGATATGATAGAGACATACAAGTATCTCACAGGGAGGAACAGGGTGCAGGAATACACTATTTTTAAGCGAAAAAGATGTTCTAGGACTAGAGGGCATGGGATGAAGTTGGAGGGAGGACGATTCAGAGGAAACATGAGGAAGAATTTCTTCACAGAACGGGTGGTGGACAAGTGGAACACCCTGCCAGAGGAAGTGGTGGGGGGCTGAAACAATCACGGGCTTTAAGAATGCATGGGATAGACATAAAGGAATTCTGGAGGTCAGGGGTAAGGGGCAACAGACTTCTAGGAAAACATAAACTGAACTTACAAGCTCAAATGGGCAGACTGGGTGGGCCATAGGCCCTTATCTGCCGACACTCTCTATATATCTATGTATCTATGTACCATCTGAGCATCAAGAAGGGAGTGGTTACAGTTCCATGGCATGTGCAGGCCTCAAAGTATTTATGTTCATGTACCATAGCAGTAGGGGATCCAGAGATAAAACAAAAGAGAAAAGCAGACTTAGGCCCCATAAAGTTCCAGCCACTCACACCAGCCCATGCCATTGCCCCGGACCACCAATCCACACTGGATAATGAATGTCCAGGTAGAAGGAGGATGGCCCTCCTCTTCCTGGCTCTGCCATGGGAAGGCAAGTCATGGGTGTTATGGGATTGAGGTGAGTACCGGGAGAGGCAGAGGCTGGTCAATGGTGGGGTGGGGACAGAACTAAGTAGCCCTGCCTGAGTCAATAGAAGGGAACAAAGCAATATGGGAAAAAACAAGCATTTGTCAATGCCGAACGTTCGCTTGCAGGTATTTGCAGTGGTGTTTGGTACGTATGGTGCTTTACCCTAATGCCCTGTGCGATTGCTGGTATTTGCACAATAAATTTTCAGCATGACCTTTTTGTTACCCCCATTGTGCGCTACATAGGCGGAAACACGTTTTGGGCAGGATGTGAAGAATGACAGCTATACTGCTCATAAGGAGGTGTGGTAAAATGGCAATGTTGCAAATCTGGAGTGGAAATATTGAAAATTCGCAAACCTACGAGCGTGCGTGGGAACTGTGCAATGCACGCTTGTAAAACAGTCATTGTTAGGAATTTGTTCACCAAATTTTCAACATAGCCATTTTAAGATCTCTGCTCATGAACAGTGACACTGTGATTTTCTTAATGTGTCCCATACACTGAGTTCACACAGCGACTGTGCCATTGTGCGCTACATGGGCGGAAACACGTTTTGGGTGAGATGAGAAAAATGACAGCTGTACTGCTCATAAGGAAATGTGGTAAAATGGCAGTGTTGAAAATCTGGAGTGGAAATATTGAAAATTCGCAAACCTACAAGCGTGCGTGGGAACTGTGCAACGCACGCTCGTAAAACAGTCATTGTTAGGAATTTTTTCACCAAATCTTCAACATTGGCATTTTAAAACCTCTGCTAATGAACAGTGTCACTGTGATTTACTTACTGTGTCCCATACATTGATTTTGCACACCTACTGCGCCATTGTGCACTACATGGTCGGAAACACGTTTTGGGCAGGATGTGAAAAATGACAGCTATACTGCTCATAAGGAGGTGTGGTAAAATGGCAATGTTGAAAATCTGGAGTGAAAATATTGAAAATTCGCAAACTTATGAGCGTGCGTAGGAACTGCACAATGCATGCTCGTAAAACAGTTATTTTTAGGAATTTTGTCACCAAATTTTCAACACAGCCATTTTAAGACCTCTGCTCATGAATAGTGTCACTGTGATTTTCTTAATGTGTCCCATACATTGAGTTCGCACACCGACTGCGCCATTGTGCGCTACATGGGAAACACATTTTGGGCAGGATGTGAAAAATGACAGCTGTACTGCTCATGAGGAGGTGTGAAAATGCCAATGTTGAAAATCTGGAGTGGAAATATCAGCACCGTAAACCCACGAAATATGGAGAACTGTGCAACGAGGTTCGTGAAACAGTCATTTTTAGAATTTTCACCAAATTTTCAACATTGCCATTTTAAAACCTCTGCTAATGAACAGTGTCACTGTGATTTTCTTACTGTGTCCCATACATTGATTTCGCACACCTACTGCGCCATTGTGCACTACATGGGCAGAAACATGTTTTGGGCAGGATGTGAAAAATGACAGCTGTACTGCTCATAAGGAGGTGTGGTAAAATGCCAATGTTGAAAATCTGGAGTGAAAATATTGAAAATTCACAAACTTACGAGTGTGCGTAGGAACTGCACAACGCATGCTCGTAAAACAGTTATTTTTAGGAATTTTTTCACCAAATTTTCAACATAGCCATTTTAAGATCTCTGCTCATGAACAATGACACTGTGATTTTCTTAATGTGTCCCATACACTGAGTTCGCGCACCGACTGTGCCATTGTGCGCTACATGGGCAGAAACACGTTTTGGGCAGGATGTGAAAAATGACAGCTGTACTGCTCATGAGGAGGTGTGGTAAAATGGCAGTGTTGAAAATCTGGAGTGAAAATATTGAAAATTCGCAAACTTACGAGCGTGCGTAGGAACTACTAGCATGAGACTCATAAAAAGTCATTTTAGGAATTTTCACAAATTTTCAACACAGCCATTTTAAGACATCTGCTCATGATCAGTGTCACTGTGAGTTTCTTAATGTGTCCCATACATTGAGTTCGCACACCGACTGCACCATTGCACTACATGGGCGGAAACACGTTTTGGGTGAGATGTGAAAAATGACAGCTATACTGCTCATAAGAAGGTATGGTAAAATGGCAATGTTGAAAATCTGGAGTGGAAATATTGAAAATTCGCAAACCTACACGCGTGTGTAGGAACTGCGCAATGCACACTCGTAAAACAGTCATTTTAAGGAATTTTTTCACCAAATTTTCAACATAGCCATTTTAAGACCTCTGCTAATGAACAGTGTCACTGTGATTTTCTTAATGCGTCCCATACATTGATTTCATACCGACTGCACCATTGTGCGCTACATGGGCGGAAACACATTTTGGGCAGGATGTGAAAAATGACAGCTGTACTGCTCATAAGGAGGTGTGGTAAAATGGCAATGTTGATAATCTGGAGTGAAAATATTGAAAATTCGCGAACTTATGCCCACTACGTATGAACTAGAGCAAGGCCGAAGGGTGATTTACGTACAGTGACTGTGCAGTGACTGAAATCACACTTCGGGCCCAAATAATGCCATGACAGTGACATCATTCATGAGAAGGGGTCCCAAAAACCCCATGTTGAAAATTTGGTGCAAAAATTCCAAAAAATGCCTGAGATATGCAATAAAGTTGAAAACCCCCTATCTAGCCCATTATACAGCTTACCGGCATTTCCTCAGCTCGCGGTTGGCTTTGAAGAGTGCAGACATGTTCCCGGTCAACCGGAGATCGTCACACTGAGCTCTTGAGGTAAGTATGCGGTGAGGGGTGTGGGGAGGCTGGGTGCGCAGTGGGTAGGTGTGGGTTGTGGGAGGGGGGACTGGGAGAAGCGCCGTGGGACCATTTTTGCTTTACAGGTGAAAAAAAAAAAAGCATTTGCCACACTGGGGTGGGCTCCCAGCATGGCAGAAGGATGGCTGGGGGGGCCGAGGAGCCGATGGGGGATTGGGAATCCCGTCGGCAGACAATGCGGGATGTTTGCCACGCTGGGGTGGGCTCCCAGCGTGGCAGAAGGATGGCTTGGGGGGGCCGTGGAGCTGATGGGGGATTGGGTACCCCTGTCAGCAGATGATGTGGGACATTTGCCATGCTGGGGTGGGCTCCCAGCGTGGCACCAAAGCTCTGGGGGGGGGCGTGAGGCCTACCAGTGCTGTGTATGACAGCGGTGGTTTTCTTTGAAGCGAAGACCACCGCTGTCATACACAGCTCCAACACCCATTGGTGCAGGACTGCCACGCCTGTTCAATGGAGCAGTGGATTGAAAGGGAGAGGCACACCTCCAAAGTGTGCTACTCTCCCAAAACGTTCCTTGCGCATGCGCGCAAGCGAACATAAAAAACGACAAAACCTCTAGTTGTAATGCTACATACATTTGTGCCAGTGCTTAGTCAACTTTGTGGGCAGAGGTTACAGTAGAAAGGGTTGACTTTGGCTAAATTTAGGCTAGGAACAGTCTTTTAAATGAAACCCTGGAGTCAATTTGTCATGGTTGTGTCATGTCACTACAGCTTTCATTTATCAATATGTCAACCTGTATTGTATACTGCCTTCAGCCATTTTTGTTATATCAATACTTATTGATATGTAACAGTGTATGGCAACTGCATTGACAATACCTGGCCATGTAGGGCTGACTCAAAGCATTCATTTACAAAAATGAAGTTCATAACCCTAACAGTTGCAAGGTTAACCCTTTCTATAGAAATTATCTTTAGAAAAGGCTAACCTTGGAACTGTTAGGGATCAGAACTACATTTTTGTAAAAAAAAATGGAGTTAGGTCAACATGACTGTGTCATGTAAAAACAGTTGTCATGTATTGATATGAGCCCCTTAGATGAGCCGGTATATAGTATATATCCCAACCAGACCTTTGCAAACAGCTGCACCTCACACTTTAAAATGAAGCTTTCTAAATCCACAAGTCCTGTACTGACAGAATGAACTTATGTGGAATGCTGGTAATTTATACCAGAACTGCAGGGTAGTCGGCAGCTGACTGTAGAGGTGAGTAAAGAGTAAATAACAGCCATTGGGTGGGGGTCGTTACTGGCATGGAGCGGTTACTTGTATATGAGTGAGACTGGCTTGGAGAGTTATTTACAACAATCAGGTAAGGGTGGTGGGTTCCACTAAGCTATCAGAGAAACTATATATTTTGACAAGCAGGCACAGAGATTGGGGTGGGAGGAAGCACTATATTACCAAGGCAAAGGATATATTTTGACAAGCTGCCAAAGGGATCAGGACAGGAGGGGGACGATTAGACTACCAGGTAAAATGCATATTTTGACAAGCTGGCACTGAGAATGGGATTGGAGGGGGCCACTATACTATCAGTGCAATGGATATAGTTTGTCAAGCTGGCACTGCACTGTGGTTGGAACTGGAGGGGAACCACTAAACTACTAGGGAAAACCTGTATTTTGCAAAGCTGGCATTGAGATTGGGCCAGGAAGGGGAACACTAGACTACCAGTGCCAGTTGTGTCATACACTAGTACTGCTGATGACGATTAGGCAGGGTGGGGGTGGGGTGGGGCAACTCGACAATCTTACTCAATGTTGAACGGTGCTTCAGGGATCAAGGTGGATGCTGCATTTCAAGCACAGACTTGACGAAGATACAGCAAAACCAACAAATGAGTGCACTCCAAAAAAACTCTGCAGTGTTGTTTTCTAAATTGTTCCACCCTCCTACACTCTAGAAAGATGTCTCAGTGCTTCATTCCTCTCTAGTGCTTCATTGGGATGCTGCAGGCTCTACTGTGTGAAAGCCTTCTATTAACCCATTTGTTAAATATGCATTTCTCATGCAGGTCTCAAGTTATCAACACATCTTGATCTACAACTGACCAATTTGATTTTTATTACTTCACATATTTTTTTCTCCTACTGTGCTGTAGGGTAGGACCAGTGTTACTGGTTGATTTGCACAGTGATGCACAAAGTATACAGGGTACATAAGAGGGAATGAAGAGCAGAAGCAGACAAGTAAAAGACAGCTTAGGGAAGTAAGAGAACAAGGACAACAAAATATTAAATCCAAATCAATAAACCAATCACAGGGTCCCTTGGAACGCTACATCAGTAATAGCAGGAATATTGAGAGAATAAACACAAACCCTAAAATCAAACATTAGGTCAACCTAAATAAAAGATCTGAGAGTATATGGCACATTGCAAAGCAATAATAAATATGAGAAGATGAACACCACATAAACAATCTTGAACAGGCTTATTGCAAAACAGCACGAACAGGGCAACATTTCAAGGCTAACATCACCACTTCCTCAGACCCACTGTGTTAAATATCTGCTAAAACATCAAAACAAAGTCATCAAAATGTCATGCACATACACTTAATTTCCATTGGCACCACGCTGCTCCCCTTCACCAGTACTCTGTGTTTCTGCACAGTTAGCAAAATATGTGCCTTTACAAAATTCACAACCAGTTATTAATTGTTATATGTCCGTGCCAATATAAAGTACGGTTCACATTGCATATATAAAAATATTTCCAGATTAACAAATGCTTTGAATCATATAAGTCATAACTCTCTGAATGTGTCCTTCATGTCATAAACAATGTTATATTACAAAAACTATACATTTGCTTCAGCTATTGTGTGCCTGCTGTTCAGGGATAAAGACTATCTGTTATGTGGTGTTTATTTTCTGATATTGATTAACAGTTTGAGTAGCCTTTCTGGATGGCCCAAGACATAAAATCATATTTTTTTCAATGAGGAGAAGGGCATCCTGGACCCCCCCAAAAATGATATTAGCAACGCAATTTCAATGCTGACACCTGGCAGTTTGCTGTTACAGGAACCTCCACCATGGCAGAGGGCTGACTAGGGTTCGTAAGGGGTTTTGGTGAGACCACTGGGCAAACAATATGCTCACAACCATCAGACAACCTTAACTTCATAAAAACAAAACTTACTGTTGACTTAGGCTACTTCAGGCATGCAACTGGGGTTTACTTGGATCACTGACACTTTTACTAGGGTGTCAGCGTGGCTCAGTTGGTAGCACATCCACCTCTGGACCAGAAGGTCATGGGTTCTCGTCCCACACCTGGATTGGACTTGCACCTAAAAATCGCTGGCATCTGAGTGCAGTATTGGGGGGTGCTGTACTGCTGGGGTGTGCCGTCCTTCGGATGAGACGTTAAACTGAGGTCCCTTCTGCCCATCCTGGTGTTGTCCTGGTGGGTGTCCAGGTGGAAGTAAAAGAACCCAGGGTATTCTTTGCAAAGAGTAGGGAACATTTCTGGTGTCCTGGCCAACATTCCCCTTCCCATAAACCAGTTCATGCAATTATCCAGGCTGTGTGTGGGTGATGATGTGCGATATGGCCGCCACCACACATTCAGTCACTTCACTACCAGTCTAGCATTGCTTGTAAAGCGCTTTGGATGTATGAAAAGCACTATATAAATGCTGATTCTTCTTCTTCTTCTTCTACTGCCACTGGCAGCTCCAGGCTGGGTAGCTGTTACACTTTACGTTTGGGCCCACAGATCTCATTATTCATCACACACAGTCTCAGAGGCATGGTGTTAAAACATTTCTTTCCTGATCAGGTCCATTGCTAGTGCTCTACTCCCAGTCAACTGTTCTCCAGGCAGTTGAGACACTGTATATGGGACCTTCCAGGGCAACAAGCAGTCTTAGCACATGTGTGACTCCAAAACTGAGGAGACTCAAATGGATTTGGTAGAGGATTTCTCCTTGACTCAACTCCTGCCAGTTGTATTTTCCCAAATGAACACCCCCTCCTGCCATTTGGGATCAAATCAGGGTGCTATGTTCCTTCTGGGCACTTTTAAGTTGGCTTCAATTTTAGGAGGCTCCTTTAGGGAATACTCAAATACAGTTTATGCTCCTATTTGATCCTTTCTCAAATAATAATAATAATAAATAATAATATAATAAATAATAATAATAATAAAATAATAATTTTATTTGTATAGCACCTTTCAGAGTATCAAGGCACTACTTGCTAGCCACATTCCTCTGCACATTCACAATTGACTCTTTCTTATTGTAGGTGCCCTATATACTTAGGATTCTAGGTAAGGTTTCCCTTTAACTCCTGGTACCATTTTCAATAAACAAACTCTCTTACGTCTCTTACAGTACCTCTCTTTCCTGAAACATTCTCTTTGTATTTGCTGCTCTATCTTTTACCCTAAACTGTTAGTTACTCTGGGCTCTGTTTCCCTCTTCTGTCAGTTCATCATTCAACTGCTCTGTCCCTCTCTCTCTCTCTGTCTCTCTCTGTATGTTTACTTGTTGGCTTTGCTGTTTTACCAAGGGGATTGCTGGGGACTAGAACTTGATAGATGACCTGAAAAACAGAGGCCAAGGACCCTGGGCACTAAACTGATTAGAGGGTCTTCCCCAAATACTGTAGTCAGGACAATTGATTGAATTTGGGTACTCTTAACCCATAGATCTGTTGGTAGTGCTGGAGAGCATCCTGGGCAGTTGACCACCTCTGGAATTCTAACAGACATCTCACCCTTACAGTCAACCAGGACCACTGCACATGAGGTGAGTTATATACTCCCGTAGTACATGCTTTGCAATGCCTGGACATTGGCACAATAATGAATCATAAACACAAAAGCCTAATTGCTACTAGACAATGGTGCAATATCTGATTGTATTACCAATGCCATTTGCCAAGCCTCTCATAGCATCACATACATTTCAATATATTATTATACAATTTCATACACTGGTTCATTGGTAACACTACACCCTATTCCCATTTTAGATGGGCAGGAAAACTGACACAGGCCCTAGATATTTTAGCCTTATGTAACTGCAAAGAAAACTAAATACCTCTCAGTTTAAACAGTTTAAAGAATAACAGTTGAAATGTGAAAAAAAACATATGTTGTGTAGAGTGCTTTGATTTGTGTGTAGGCCTAGTGTATTCTTCCCTTTGTTTGCTGTTAGGAGATTTCTTCTAGATTTGCCTGTCAGCTTAATGGCCCCAGGAATTTCCATGTTTGAATATTTTATTGCTTTTCTTTTTCCTTCAATGCCTCCTGTCCTGTGTGACAGTGATGCATCCAGGACTACTGATTCAGTGAGTTATAGCTGCTGCTGCAGCAGCAATCTGCAGTTAGGAGCTTGATATTCCGGCCTCAGTTAAATAAATAAAATCCAAACGTTTTGTTTAGTTTAGTTTATTAAAAAGTTTCAAACAATTCAAAGAACCAATAGGCTGAGTTCATTACATACAGCAAAAACAAAGCTTTTACCCATAACATTTGTACAAAATACATTAACATTTCAGCAGATGAAGAGAGAAAACCCTCTGCCAAATACAATACATTTTGTGCCTATATTATTTGTACCACATATCAAAACTTGAAAACAGGAATACATTCTTAATAATCTACAGACAATAAATGTAATAAACAAGCCAAAGTTCATTGTTGGAATTGCTGTTGGTATGCATCGATTGGAAGGACTACAGTTCCCAGCAGAAAGAACAAGTTATGCCACCAAGTTCAAATTCCCATTGAAATGCAGTGAAGTGTATACCTGTTTCCTCAATTCATGATCTGGCTTTCAAGGGTGAAGATGTGTCTGTGGTTCAGAGAAAATGAGGGCACTGGAGCCCCGCCATGGGTTGGGGGGGGGACGTTATGGTTAGAAAACCTAAAGCCCTGGGCGTTTGTTGGTATTTGCACTACACATTTTCAACATGGTCTTTTGTGAACACCACCTCATGAAAGCATTTGGGACCTCTGCTCATGAACAGTGGCCCTGTGATTTTGTTAATCTGTCCCGAATGTTGATTTCTCACAGCGACTGCGCCATTCTGCACCAGATGTGCGAAAACAGGGTTCGGGCAGGATGTGAAAAAATACAGCTGCACCATTCATAGGGAGGTGTGAAGAGATGGCAGTGTTGAAAATCTGGAGTAAAAGTATTAAAAATGCTCGACCGTACAAGCGTACATGGAAACTTCTCAACACGCGCTCTTAACAGTCATTTAGTGGGAATTATTTCAGCAAAATTTCAACATGGGCATTTTGTGACCTCTGCTCATGAACACTGTCACTATGATTTTTTTAATCTGTCCCAAACGTTGATTTCCCACAGCGACTGCGCCATTGTGCACCAGATGTGCGAAAACACATTTCGGGCAGGATGTGAAAAATGATAGCTATACTGTTCATAAGGAGGTGTGCAAAATTGGCAATGTTGAAAATCTTGAGTGAAAATATTACAAATTCTCGAAGTAATGAGTGTGTGTGGAAACTGCACAATGCACACTTGTAACATAGTCATTTCATGGACTTTTGTCACCAAATTTTCAACATAGGCATTTTGGGACCTCCGCTCATGAACATTGTCACTGTGATTTTCTTAATCAGTCCCGTACACTGATTTCCCGCAGCGACTGCGCTATTCTGTGTAGGAAGTGCAGAAACACAAAGTGCACAACGCACGCTTGTAACATAGTCATTTTTTGGAATTTTTTCACCAAATTTGCAACATAGGCTTTTTGGGAGTCCACCTCATGAACAGTGGCACTGTCATTTCGTTAATAGTCCCAAAAGGTGATTCCATACCGTGACTGTGAAATCACCTTTCGGGACTGATTAACCAGATGACAGTCACTGAATTCATGAGGTGGGGTCTCAAGAACCCCATGTCGAAAATGTGGTGCCAAAATTTGCACAAATGGCCAAGATATGCACCAAAGTTAAAAAAAAAAAACATTTAGGTCATTATACAGCTTATCGGCATTTCTTCAGTTTGCGGTTGGCTTTGAAGAGTGCAGAGGTGTTCCCACTCCACCGAAGATCATCGCACTAGCTCCAGAGGTAAGTATGGGTGAAGGGGTGTGGGGAGGTGGGTGTGCAGAGGGTGGGTGCTGGTTAGGGAAGGGGGCACAGCAGACTACGAGGGACCGTTTTCTTGCTTAAAGGTTAAAAAAAAAATCCTGCACAGGAAGGTTTTCTTTTTTAACAGGGACTTTGGCATGCTGTGGTGGGCTCCCAGTGTGTCACCTGAGTGTTTGTTGGGGGGGCTGTAGCCAATGGGGATTGGGCACCCCGTCAGCACATACCAAGTGTTTGAGGGGGAAACATGAGCCGAGGGGGATTGGGCACCCCCCTCGGCACATAAAAATGGGGACTACATTATGCAGATGGGGAGTGGGCTCCCCCCCTCTGCAAATGAACTGGGAGGGAGCATGCCAACAGGGGGATTGTGCACACCCATTGGCTATTATGGGGACTGTAAGAGGCGGACGGTGACAGCCGCCGTTTGTTTATTTGAAACTGGGAGGGGGCATGCCGACAGCCTGGGCGTTCACACTTTAAGTTACAGCAGTGTGAATGTGCAACCAGGAGTTTAACAATGCAGGAATGCAACATCAAAGGACCGAGCCACACCACTATTGGTGCAGCTCTGCCCTTTGAAAAGTTGGCCAACTCCACCCCAACAGCTGAAAGGGAGTCATCGCCAGCCTGCCAACTGATTTGCCTGCCGCTGACCTGCCCCTTGAAACAGATTTCTCCATTGGGCACACCCCTGTATAGCACTTCTTATAGCAATGAGTTTGTCTGCACCTGTGCACCACAGGGAACTCAAAAAGGGCATAAAATACCCAAAGGCACATTTTACACTTTTTACATTATTCTTACAGGTTCAAGCTGGTATTCTTTTTCGTATTTGCTGTTTGATTTTTAGGTATGTGTCTAGGTCCAACCAGCAGGAGAAAATGTTTTGTGTTTAAAGCTTTTCATTTCATCAAACTGTACACAGCCATTGAAAAGCACACTAATCATCGCCAGTCCGGTGGCACTGGAGGTTGAGGTGTTGATCGCTACACCGCATGCCACGCTGGTGACCTGAGTTTGGGAATGAGCCTGGGCCAAAGAGTTTCAGCAGGGGAAGAGGGGATCAAGCATCTGGAGGACTGCTCTCCTCTCTCAGGGGGAGGAAGACTTGTCATCTCACTCGCTGACTGCCTTTTGGCAGTGGCCCCAGGGCAGTATGGCTTGGAAGGCACTCTCTGACGTGCCAACATTGATAGGAAAGGAGGACAGGAGGAAAAAGCAGAGGGAAAAAGAAGCCTGGCAGCACTCAATGATGGTCGCCGCACCCAAGGACTGGCACCAGCTTCTGGAGTGGGTCTTTGGGGTAGGGGAGGTGTAGGGCACTTCCTCCTTCCTGGCCTGCCGCAGGGGGAAATCCATGGGGGAAGTACCAATGTCAGTGAGTGCAGGAAAGGGTGAGTCTGGAGAGAGAGAGTCCATCTATCAGGAGGGCCAAAGCTGCCTGCCAGGGCTCTGGGAGCATAAAGTGTGTATGAAGAAAAGAAAAAAAAAGGCACACTAATCACCCAGGATGCAATGCAGACCAAGGGGTGGGAATCTGAATATTGGTGCAGTCCAATATTCAGAGTATTTTTACCATGCAAGGGCATTTTGCATGGTGCCCTTGCGCTGCGCAAATACTGCCGACCTATACCACGACTTACTCCTGTGCAACCCTAGCAGTTGGTGGAGGAAGTGTATCAGCCCCCTCCAACCTACAACACAGTAGTCCCTGGTGTCTAGTGGTGTCCCCTCCCTCCGATCCCACTCCCATATATAAAGGAACATGTCCCTGGTGTCGAGTGGTGCCCACTTCTTCCAATTCCACTCCCATATATAAAAGAACATGTTGCTGGTGTCTAGTGATGCCCCCTACCTCTGATCCCACTCCTGTATATAAACTAACATGCCCCTGGTGTCTAGGGGTTCCTCCTTCAACCCGCTCCTATTCCAAATGAGTTGTGTCGTAGTCCCTGGTGTCCAGTGGTCCCACTCCCCTATCCTAATCTCCTGCATAATGCAATAACATCATTCACTGGTGTCGTGTATCCCCCATCCCGATCCCTGTATATTAAAGTTATGACATTCGCTGGTGTCCAATGTATCCCCCTTCCCTATCTCCAATCCCCTTTATAATGCAGTTAAACCATTCCCTGGTGTCTAGTGGACCCCCCTCCCTACTACTGATGCCCTGTATAGTACAGTTAAACCATTCCCTGGAGTCTAGCAAAGCCCCTTCCCTATCTGCAATCCTCTATTTACTAAAGTAAAGCCATTCTCTGGTGTGTAGCAGATCTCCAACCCCAGCAGGTAGTGCCCCACCACCCTGCTTCCCCCATCCCAACCCTAAACCAGCAACCTGCACAGCTCTCCACTCTCCACCACAGCTAGCTGCCAACTGAGCTGTCAATGAGCATGTACTGTACAATCAGCTGTTACAGTATGTGCTTACTGACAGCTCAGTTGACAGCTGGCCATGGTGGAAAGCAGAGAGTTATGCCAGTTACCGGCTCGGGTCTGGATGAGGGGAAACAGGGTGGTGGGGCAGTATCTGCTGGGGTGAGGGTGTGGGGGGTCTGCTAGACACCAGGGAAGGGCCTTACTTTAGTATAAAGGGGATTAGTGATAGGAAGGCAGGCTCACTAGACAACAGGGAATGGTTTCAGTATATTACACAGAGGATTGGGGATTGAGAAGGGGGTCCACATGACACCAGGGAATGGTTTCACTGTATTACACAGGGGATTGGGGATTGAAAAGGGGATTGGCTAGACACCAGGGGATGGTTAAACTGTATTATATAGGGGAATGGGATGGGCGGATACACTGGACACCAGGGAATGATGTTAATATATTATTCAGGGGATTGGGATGGACACCAGGGAAAGATTTATGTTGACAACTATCACCAGGGAAAGATTTAATTTTAACTTCAGGCCAGCTCTGGGGGGTGGGGGGGCACTAGCACCAGGGATAGCTGTCTGGGCCCGGGCAATTGTGGTATGGCACCACACAATCCAGCCTCGCTCCCCATGCAAATGAGCCCATAATGGGCATGTAAATGGCCCCTTAGCACCTTGCATGTTTAATGGGCTCATTTGCATGGGTCTGTTTGAATAGTGGAAATTTAGCATGGGTGCAAGTCATTGTGGCACCTTATTTCAGGAGTCATGTCTGCCTAGTGGTAAGTGGCTTAGTTGTGGGCTGACATGACCTTTTAGTCAGTTGAATAGCACCAATGTGCTATTCCACTGAACATAGCATCTTTGGGCACCCTGTCAAGGGCAAGGCACAGCGCAATTTTTTATGCTGTGCTTTGTGCCCCTTTGAATATCAGGCCCCTGCTGTTTTCTGACAGAATAACCCACTCAGTTATCCCTCAAGTGTTTGTCATCTGTAAATGTAGCCTTCATTAGTGCTCACTGGCTAAGGAGAGTCTTCTGTAAACTTGACACAAAACCAGTTCTTGCTGAATTAATGGTCATGGACTGAGCACTGTTACGTGGGACAGGAGACATTGTAGGAAAAAGAAGAGCAGTAAAAAATGCAGACATGGAGATTCCCAGAGGCCATATAGCAGGTAACTTTAGAAAAACCTTCTTACAGCAAAAAAGGAAAGGACACACAAGGCTTACACCTACAAACCAAAACACTCTGTGCATCACATTTTTTGTAAATTTTTACTGGAGTTCCCCTTTGATTGCTTAAACTGTCAACAAGTTTTTGTAAACAAGGTTTCTTCTTCTTCTGTGCTTCTCCTGTGAAAAAAAAGGCTCACACAAACCCTATAAGTACTAAGTGACCCTATATTTTTGGATAAATGCAGCAGTGAAAATAGTAACAAATTATTATTTTTTTGTTTGTTTGTAATTTTTTTGTTCAGGACCCCGAACCTCCCATCGGAGGTCAGCCCTAGTGCCCCACCTGCCACTCCCCCATGCTCAGGCTTGCCTCCCTGGGTGTGGCCACAGGGAGGGCTCCCCCTCATGGCCATTAGTAGCAAGCCCTGACTTACCCCTCCCCGGGGTCGGGGCCATGGGAGATGGACCCCCCGATGGACACTGGTGGCAGTGGGGATAGTGGTGGGGATGGGTGTCATGCCTAGGGGCTGGCTTTTTTTCTTTTTTACCCTTCATTTTCTATCCTGTATTACTGTTTCATGCTTTTTGAATTTTTTAAGAACAAATATAAAATACATACAATGTATTTATTTATTTATTTATCTCTCTCATTCTCGCTACATACTATATACATATTTCAGAAGCTGCACCTGGAAAGAAATACTCAGCTTGTAACAGCTCATTTCCAGATGCATCCTAGGGGGATGGGCAAAGGGAGTATACATTACATGATGTGCAACTGAAAATGCATGATGTAACATGCAATGGTACTAAAAAACAAGTACAGTATGAATGCATACAATAAAATAAAGTAAAAAACAAAATTAAGGTACACAGTCACAATTTACAGGCAGAATATTCAAGGCTATAAAAATAAAGATAAGTTATAATGCAATTTAAGATACAAGGGCTATCCAAAATAGGAAGCAATGTCCCATAGTAGTAGAATTAACCCACCCAGGCTGCTAAGATGTGAGCTAACAAAGCCAGTGCAGGAGGTAGGCCTGTGGCAAAATAATTTCTAGATAGAAAAAAATTATTATATTTGGAGAAGATCCTGATCTGAGGAGGACAAGTTGGCACTGAGAACTCATTATGGTGAGTACCAATGGGCAATTGATCTGAAAAAGGCAGAGTTCCTGTCATGGTCAATTGCTGCAGGGAAAAATCAACCAGCTCTGTTCTTTCACGCTGTGGATAGGTTCCTAAATCCTCCCTGTATTTGGTCAGTTAGGGCTTTTTCAGCAGCAAAATGTGGGGAGTTTGGACAAATTTTCTTCTGGCAAGGTGTTCTCCATTAGATAAGCGGCCTGGTCATGAACCGGTAGTGGTCATTCCTTTGCTGATGTAGATCTGATGTAGATCTGATTGCCTGGGATGAGTTTTGGCTTGTATCTGAGGTTGACATGCTCTGGTTAGTCTCTAGTTTGCGCCCCACCAGCTTTGTGCTGTACCCAAGACCAACCTAGCTGCTTTTGGGCTATGGTGAGTCCTTGGGTCTGATGTTTGCTAAGTTCTTCGGGGTGTTTTTCCATCTGCCCTAAAAAAAGACTGTGGTTAGTCCCCTCCTAAAATAGCCTTCCTTGGACCCTGAAGTTTTGGTGGATTACAGACCTGTCTCTAAGTTCTTCTTTCTAGGGATGGTTATTGAGAAGATATTGCTGGAGCAACTTGTGGACTGCCTGGAGACTTATGCCATCTATGAACCTCTCCAGTTGGGGTTTTGGCCCCATCATAGTACTACGACTGCAGTCATCAGATGACTCATGATCTCCTTCTGGTGAGGAACCAAGGAGTTTATTCCATCTTGGTCCTCTTGGGTCTCTTGTTGGCATTTGATACAGTTGACCATGGGCTGTTACTGGGTTGCCTGAGGAAGTTATGTGGGTCTCACTGGCACAGTTTTATGCTGGTTTGTTCTCTGTGTACATGTTGCCCTTGGAAGAGATCATCAGGTGGTACAATGTTGAGTTTCACTGTTAAGCAGATGATACTCAGCTGTCCATGTCATGTTCCTTTGGTGTGTACTATGCAGCTTCGGTTCTGGAGCAATGTCTTGGCAAGATAAATACTGGATGGCCTCAAACTGGTTACGTCTCAACCCAAGAAAAACAGAGGTCATGGTAATTGAGCTGGACCAGTGGGGATCAGCAGCCATGGGAGGTCTGGCTTTTCCTTCATTGGGTGGCCAATCTCTTATAGCTGTTGATGTAGTTGAGAATCTTGGGGTCATTTTGGACTGCAGGCTGTCACTAGGACATCAGGTATTGGTGGTGATCCAATCTGGCTTTTATCATCTCCAAAACATTGCCAGAATCAAACCACATTTGCTCCTGTGGATCTGGTGGCAATCATCCATGCTTTCATCACCTGTAGGCTGAACTACTATAATGCTCTTTACTTAGGACTATCTGGAGGTTTGATGCAATGCTTGCAGCTCATCCAGATTGATGCAGCCTGGCTGGTGGTAGGTTCTTCTTGGAGTGACCACATCACCCCAGTCTTGCGTGCGCTGCACTGGCTGCCTTTGTGGTAGTGCATCACCTTCATAATATGATCGTTTATGTACAAGGCCCTACAAAGTTTGAGGCTTGACTACTTGAAAGATCTCCTGGTTCCTTAGCTTCCAGTTTGACTCCTCCACTCCACCAATGGGGACCAGCTCACTGTCACCTCTTCCCTTCTGAGACTCTCGGGGACAATGCTTTTGGAGTGACAGCTTTAATGGTGTGGAATTCACTTCCTGGGAACATTCGTATGGCCTGCACAGTAAAGGTCTTCAGAGCCTCTCTGAAGATTTATTTATTCAAACAAGCTTTCCTCAGCTAGTTTCTTTTATCAGATCTGTATTTTAATAATCATATTTTTCCTATATTTAAGAATTTTGATATTGGGCCCAATTTTAGAAGGTGAATGCAGGGCTTGCATCAAGCTCTGCATCCTTCGCAAAGTTTGATGCAGCTGCACCAAAGCCCTCGGACGTAATGCAGTCAGATTTTAGTAGGGCTGGCACAGTTGTGACAATTTACTCAGTTTATGGCAGCTTGCGCCAAAGGTTTGGTGCAAGCACCGTAAAATGACTCCCCCCGTGGCGCAAATGTAGACCAGGGGTAGCTGGTCTAAGTCTTTCATTCAGTGCATGGGATATGCACTAGGGAGTTGCGTTTCCGATTCTTGCAAAATCTGACTTGCGGCATCGCTTTACGCAAGTCGCCATTTGTGTCAAACTCCCTGCCACAATTCCGTAGTGGCGATTGCAACCCCATTTTAAAATCAGGCCCATTGTGTTTGGCTTGTTTTGCACTTTTGAATTGTTGTGTTTACAGTGCCCCAAGACTCTGGGATCGGGTGCATTATAAATAAAGATTTATTTGCCTTGTCTTAAGGCACAGTTAGTCATGGGTGGGTAAATGTAGCTCACATTTGGAAATGTATTATATAAAATAAACGATAGGCAACTGTGTGTGTAAGGAACTATACCATTGAAAGACGCTCATGTTGTAATTACTGCCACTTGTCCTTTGGTCCCATGAGCCCTTGAGCAGAGGCTTTCCAGGCTCTCTCCCCTCCCCTCTTTCCACTCCCTTGATGGTTCTGTGATTGCTGATGTCTCCTCTTTAAGTACCTTGGGATCTGGCTGGACCAGCACCTCATCTTCTCAGCACACATTGATGCCATCTGATTAAAGCTCCATGTCAAATTGGGTGCACTCTATAGAAACAAAGCAAGTATCCCACTCCATGCCCACCGTGAACATGTCACGAATATGATCCTCCCTATCTTTGACTACAGTGACATTGTCTACAGCACAACACCAAGTCCAACCTTGCCAGACTGGACTCCCTATTTCATTCTGTCTGTCATTTTACCTTGGACTGCCCTCTTGTGCACACCATTACTCTCTCTACTCCTCCCTCTCCCTCGCTTCCCTCATTGCCAGATGCCTGACCAACTGTGCCACCTTCACCTCCAATTTCTGGTTTGGCTCTCTCCCTCTTTACCTTTCCACTCTCCCTGCTCATCCTCCTCCTTCCTTCTAACCCCTTCATAACACTGCTTCCCTTTCGTTTTCCCTCCCCTCCAGGAAAACTAAAGTGGGCTAAGCTGCCTTCTCATATCATTTTCCTAAGCTCTGGTCCTCACTTCCCCTGTCTGTCTGCGCAGCCTCATCCTTCTTCTCCCTCAGGTCCCTTCTTCATGTCTTCTCTTCTCCCTTCAGTAACTGTTCCTGGCTTATGTGCTTCCCCCTTCCTGTTTTGTTGATGCCCCATGCACTCCCCTCCCTCACTTGCAAAATGGCCTCCCCCTCCCTCCCCTAGGCTTATCTGCTCCTAATCAATTGTCACATTAGGACATGCTCTGATCCTGTACCCACCATAATGCACTGGCATTGATAATCTACCACACCTTCACAATCTGGATAGTAGAATTCTACTCCTTTTTTGGCATTGCTCCCAGTACTATATTGCATTTGTTCTTTAATTTGCACTGTTATTCATCTTAATTTTTTTGCCCTGAATACCTGCCTGTGTATCGTGACTAGACAAATGTGCTGTATTCATTACTTTTACGTTTTACTATGTACCTTGTTTGTACCTTTTTGTAATAAACCTTCAGTTTGCAGTCCTCTGGTCCTAAGAACTCTTGAAGCAACACTGTTATATCCATCAGAGGTCCATCAACCAGACCCATAAACTTACAAACAAGGACAGCTGTTCAGTGAGGGATCCGATGACTGAACTAATGGGCATACTGGGATAAGGAGAGTCTTCAGAATTTTATCTATATTTACAATATGATAAAATGAGAATCACTGGATTAACCACCTTCAAGAACTGAAACCTCATTTTCAAGTAAACCATACCTAGCAATGACTCCATCGAGCATGTAAAGAGCTCTACTTTAAACTGATTTGTTGGATTTTTGTCGAGGACTAAATATGCCCAGGAAGTGTAAGGCTTCTTTGACATATAAGAACAAATGGTAACCCCACAGTGATTTATTTTTTTTATTTTTATTTTAGTCTTTGGTAAATGGGTAGGCCCTCTAGGCACAAGTGCATGTTTTTAGGGGGTGACCTGAGAGCACTGGGTCTTTTTTTTTCCCGGAGAGGGCAGGCAGCTCCAGCCTTTCTATGAGGGCTTGTTCTCAGGTCCCGGGTGCCCAGGCCATCATGGAGCCTGCCAGCTCCATTTTTTCACATTTTTCTCCCCAGGCCTCATGAGCATGCAATGGGCGGAGTGGCTTGGCTCCATTTCCACGGAGGCAGCCTTGTGCCCTGGACATGGGACCATCTCTGTTCTGTTGGCACATATGCACTGACACCCAGCCACTACTGGGTATCAGTCAAACTACACGCTGCACTGTCCCCCCTCCCCGGGGAAGGAGAACTGTCTACGGATGCTCAATCCTTCCTCACCCCTGCCTGCGCCCAAGTTACCCAAGTCCATTCCCAAACCTGGGTCACCGGTGTGTCGCAAGGTGTGGTGTCCAGTGTCTCAGCACTTAGGGCCACAGCACTGGGATGGTTAAGTGACTTGTTCAGAGTCACGCCTATGCAAGTGGAGATTGTGGGAATCAAACCTAGGTCTAATGGATGTACCAAGCTCATTTACAGCTCGTTACTCTAACCTCTGAGCTATATTTCCAGTCTCTAGACTATATTTATTCTTTCAGTGCATGTAGTGTCATTATAATTATTTAATTGCAGGGGAAGTGGAAGAAAGTCTTATGGAGGAGTAAAATAATCTGACAATCTCCATAACCTAGCTGCCCCTAAAGAGGCAGTGTGGTCTAGTGGTTACAGTACTGGTTTGGGAATCAGGAGGTCACATTCTTAAAACCCCAGGACAGCCAAATACTCACTATGTGACCTTGGGCAAGTCACTTAACTATCCAGTGCTCCAGTGTACCTAGCTGCAGAAATGGGAGAAAAAGCAGGACATCGCTGGAAATTAGATGCTGCATTTCAGCAAGGATATCGTGTGTAAATAAATGAAATAAAAACATAAATAATTAAGAAATATTGTAAAAGCTGAAAATCTTTGGTATGCTGTTGAAAAATATAATTATTTCTGTAGAGCTGCATTTCTCTTTAACTTGATATTGTGAACTGTATAAACGACAAAGGCTTCATCAGAGAAATACATAGGAAAAAATAGTGAAACCCAGCCCTTGATATCAGCTGTGGAGGATACTGGGATTTCTGATTACAGCAAATGTCAGCTTTGTAGTAAGGATCAGCCAGACACAATCTGCTATACTGCAGTAAACAGTATGTATAAATGTTTTTTTCTTGCACACAGAGTGCAAATTGGGATCAGACCCACACTAGTGTGCCAAGCGCTCCTCCTTTATGTAAAACAATAATGGGACAAAATTATTTTTTTTTACTCTGCCATTAAAAATGGAACGAGTTTCCAGAAGAGATTAGATTAGACCCATCTCTATACATTTTTATGATGGCTTGCGCATGCGCAGCCAACATATTACGGTAGTAGCAGATTTGGAGGCGCGGTCACTGTTGGGCGAATGCAGGGCATGCATCGGTAGGTGCGTCCCTAATTCCCAATAAGCCTGCATGCTGGCACCACACCATGCATACATAATGTGGCAAGCACATCTAAGGAAAGGTCCGCTGCAATGCGAGCAAAGCTCGTCATACGAAGTGGACCTCCCGACGTGCTTTCCCTCGTGAGAAAAAAATGTAACATGGAGTCACACAGTCTGCAATAATGCCAATTTTGGGGGCGCCCAATCCCCCTGTTGGCATGCCCTGCCCCAATGTATGTGCCGACAAGGCAGCCCATTCCTCATCGGCATAACGCACCCCCCATTTGTCATGTGCTGAAGGGGGTGCCCAATACCCCTCGGCTCTTACCCCCCTGCTTTCTTTGTGTGCCGATGGGGTTGCCTAATCCCCCATTGGCTACAGCATCCCCCCAAAACACTTAGGTGGCATGCTGGGAGCCCACTCCAGCGTGCCAAATCCCCTGAAAAATAAAAACTGTCCCGCAATGTTTTTTTTGGTAACCTGCAAAAAAAGAAAACGGTCCCTAGCAGTCTTTCTGCCCCCTCCCACAGCCCACACCCACCATCTGCACACCCTGCCTCCCCCTTCACCCCATACTTACCTCCGGAGTCCAGCGCGACAATCTTCGGTGGACCGGGAACCCATCTGCACTCTTCAAAGCAGACCGTGAATTGAAGAAATGCCAGTAAGCTGTATAATGGTATAAACAGGGTTTTTTACAACTTTGGCACATTTTTTGGAATTTTTGTATCAAATTTTCGACATGGGGTTATTGGGACCACTCCTCATGAATTCAGTCAATGTCATGGTGTTATTCAGTCCCGAAAGGTGATTTCGTGGTCACTGCGTGGAATCACCTTTTGGGATGTAGTAATGAAATGACAGTGCCACTGTTCATGAGGGGGCTCTCAAAAAGCCTATGTTGCAAATTTGGTGAAAAATATCCCAAAAATGGCTGTTTTACGAGCATGTGTTGCGCTGTTTCCAGGCACGCTCATAACTTTGTGA
This sequence comes from Neoceratodus forsteri, assembly GCA_016271365.2. Taxonomy (NCBI): domain Eukaryota; kingdom Metazoa; phylum Chordata; order Ceratodontiformes; family Ceratodontidae; genus Neoceratodus; species Neoceratodus forsteri. Next base: position 920,197,832 of record CM057459.1, on the reverse strand, counting down.
ATTTGTAATATTTTCACTCCAGATTTTCAAAATTGGCATTTTTATACACCTCCTGATGAACTGTACAGCGGTCATTTTACATATCCTGGCCAAAATGTGTTTTCGCACACCCGACATAGAATAGCGTGGTCGCTGTGCAAAATCAGTTTTCGGGACAGTTTGAGGAAATGACGGTGATACTGTTCATGAGCAGAGGTCCTAAAATCCCTATGTTGAACATTTGGTGCCGAAAGTCCGTAAAATGACTGTGTTACAAGCATGCATTGCGCAGTTTTCATGCACCCTTGTAACTTAGCTAATTTGCAATATTTATGCCAGATTTTCAACACTGCCATTTTTCACACCTCCTCATGAACAGTACAGTTGTTATTTTTCACATCCTGCCCAAAATGTGTTTCTACACCTGTGGTGCACAATGGCGTGGTTGCTGTGGGAAATCAACTTTTGGGACAGATTAACAAAATCACAGCACCACTGTTCATGAGGGTAGGTCTCAAAATGCCTATGTTAAAAATGTGGCAAACAAACTCCCAAAATTTATTGGATTACGGACGTGTGTTGCGCAGTTTCTATACATGCTCATGACTTCACCAATTTTTGATTTTTTTCATTCTAGATTTTCAACGTTGCTATTATTTTATGCTTCCTTATGAACAATACAGTTGTCATTTTCCACATCCTGTGCAAAATGTGCCTTCATCCCTGTGTTGCCAAGTGGCATAGCCACTGTGCAAAGCCACCTTTCAGCTAACAAACTGATTGTGCCGCTTTTCATGAGGTGGGCTCACAAAAACCTTATGTTGAAAATTTGGAGTGAAAATACCAACACACGCCTACGGTGTTAGGGTTTCCAACTGTAAAACCCCACCCTGTAGAGACTGACAGGCATCAGGGGTGTGACTTGAGATCATCGGCTGTAATGCTCATGCCATTCCACCCCCACCCTGCAGCCAGTGACAGGCATTGTGGTGTGCCTTGCACTGTTCAGCCACAAAGTTCAGCCCATTCTTCTATACTGCACCCACCTCAGCGTATTTCCTTATGGAATAGGGTAAGTATAATGCCCAAAGTCCCCAAAGCACACCACGACACTTGTCAGTGTCTACAGGGTAGGGTGAGATACAATGGCATGAGCGTTACAGCTGACGACCCAAAGACAGACCCCAATGTCTGTCGGTCTCTACAGGGTGGGGGTGGGATTGGCATCACTTCAATACTTCACTGCCATTCCTGTTATGCATCTCTAACTCTGGCACTACCAATGTCAATGCCAGTGAGACAACATTCGGCATTGACAAATGCTTGTTAGAATTAAGATACTAAGCCACTTATCACTCAAGTCTTTATGCAATGTTATTGACTGCATAGTGTTATTTATCATATATGTTCGATGAATTTGTATGATTTCTGCTTTTTTATATATTTTTCTGCATGTTTTTTGTAAATGATGTGTGATATGTAATAATCAATTAGTTGTGTTTTATGAAACACCTGAGTTGTCCCTGTAAACAGATCTTTGGTCTATTTCACTTACATGGTAAAAAAATAAATTGAATTGAACATAGTGCTGGCTGTTCCCCTTTAAGGGAAAATAGACTTAAAATGTACAGACATTACATAAGAAATTTCAGATGCTTTCAGGTATCATGGGATACATTATAATTATATAAAATATTATGTGTACCTTCTCATATACATGAAAGTTAAACTAATTATCCCACGATTAAGACCCCAGCCAGACTAGTAAATGCTGAGCATAGTCTCCAGTGACATGCATTCCTTTCAGGAAGGGTGTCAGCATATGCCACTGGGAGATGACCACCCCCATCCAGTAGCCCATGGGTTGGGAGTTGTGCACAGCAGTGTCCCTTCTTCTCAGTCAGTCACTAATATAGCCTGCTCTGGTGGGTAAGGTGTTCATCCCCCTGAGCTGACTGCACATGTGGGCTTCATGGCTTGATGCTCACCTCCCCAGCTGCCACAAGCTGGATGTAGGTAGTAACCCTTAGGAGCTCTTTAAAGTAGCAAGTACAAGGTAGTACTGGAGAAACCCATCTGCAGAGAATCCAAGGGGTAAGGCAAAGTCAGAAACTTGTAGGGGTGTTGGCTGAGACTTGGACTATACCTCAGAATTGTTCAGTGGCATTTTATGAGGTGTTTCCTGTCTATGACAGAGGGGAGGACAGGGTACTATACCAAGACCTTTAAACAATAGTGGAATGATTAGTGCAGAGAGGAGGGTTTCAGCTTCCTTGGGGACTAGGGTCCCTCCTGGAGGGAAAAAGACCTATACTGGGGAGATGGTCTGCATCCATCTGGTAGGGGAGCCACAGTCCTCGGTGGACGGTTTAAATGCTACATTGGCAAGCATTTAAACTAGCCAAGGGGGGTGGTGAATGGAATCAGAGAGACATAAACTGTCCACCCCATAAGCCGAAGTAGTCAATAGGGAAAACCCTAAGGGAAGGAAATCACCAAGGGTTTCCAATAGCAGGACAAGCAGAATGGTTGAAATGAAGTGGGTTGGGAATGAAGGCAGAAGGGTAAGGAGAATAGATAAATGGGAAAAAGGGGGACTGACAAGAAGAGTGATAGAAGAATTTGGCAGGCCATGTGCACAAATGCTTGAATTCTGGGAAATAACATGCCGTCCTTGTGGCTATTATCTTAGAGGTTGACCTGGACACTGTCACCATCACAGAATAATGGTGCAATGAGAACCATGACTGGAATATAACCATACCAGTCTATACTCTGTTCAGGAAGAACAGTGAGGGTAATAAAGGGTGAAGAGTGACTCTTTATGTATGGGATTGCATAAAAGCTACAGTGGCACACAGAATACAGGAAAGGGCAGAGGCACTATGGACTACACCCTTGGCACTAGGTTTGAAACACAAATGCAACAACAGCACTGGCCAGAATAGCGCATCAAAAATGGTGCCTGCTATAACAGTGACCACTGAAAACAAACAAATCCACATGGTAGTGGTCCAAATAACACACTGAGGACTGCTACCACAGATTTAATACAAACAGTACATTTCTTTTTTTGTGGGGGCTCTGCCCCCCAGACACAGAGGACCCTACACCCCTCCCCATAGCTAAAATAATCAACTTTGAGTTGGAGTTGGATTGCAGGGAAAAAGTGAAACACGGGGGGGGGGGTGTTCTGTGAGATGGTACTTGTCAAAATGTGGGAAACCGTCTCACAGAAAAAGATTGGAGACAGGGAATAGAATCCTGGTCTCCAGCACTATGCTGACCGAGCTGCTCTCTGCCTTAGCCCTCTCCACCATGGGAGCAGCTCGGCCAGCCACCTACTTTTTCTAGTACTTCTTCTTACTGCCCTCTAGTCATTCCCCATGACGTGACAGCTACAGTGGTAGTGGTTACTGCAGTTCTCTGTTCTACCCCTGTCACTGTCTGTGATATGCTTTTGTAACAGCACACTTCTTACATGTGCTGTTCATGATACGCTATTCTGACTGGTTAACCCCTGGAGACAGTAAATGGAACAGCTATTCACACTGGCACAATCTTCAGACCTCCAGCATAGATAGAAAAGGTACTGGTGGAAGCCATCTAAAAGACGACAATCGGGGGGGGGGGGTGCTGCTGGTGGGGAACTTAAATCTGCCAGATGTGGATTGAAGCATCCCAGCTGCAGCTTCAGCTTGGAGCAGGGACATCCTGAACTCCCTGCAGGGGGCATTCCTCAGGCAACTAGTAAGGGAGCCGACTCATGAGGGAGCAGTATTGAATCTGGTACTCACCAAAGGGGACAGCATTGAAGACATCAAGGTGGGTGACAACGTGGGGTCCAGTGATCACCATACGTTGTGGTTCAATATAACTACTGAGCCAGAATCAAACCACACTAAGGCAAGGGTCTTGAACTTCAGGAGGGCCGACTTTACAAAGATGGGTGACTGCCTCAGGGATGCCTTGGTTGGGGGGACATGGGTGGAGTGGAGGAACAGTGGGCAACACTAAAAGGGGCCATAGGGAAGATAACAAAGCTCTGTGTCAGGCAAGTAAGCAAAACCAAGAGGAAAAAGAGACTGCTTTGTTTCTCAAAAGAGGTGGCTGGGAAGGTAAGGACAAAAAAGTTAGCATTCAGGAGTGTAAGGAGACACATACAGAGGAGGATAGGGAAGTGTATCATGAGATGCAGAGGGAGGCAGGGAAAGCACTCAGGAGCACAAAGGCACAGAGAAGAAAATAGCCCAGGCAGTAAAGAAAGGGGAAAAGGCATTTTTCAGATATTAAAGCAAAAGGAGAAAAAACAGGGGAGGGACTGTAAGGTTAAGGAGGGAAGAGGAGGAGGAGTGTGTGGAGGGGATCAGGAAAAAGCAGACATCCTGAACAAATATCTTGTTTGTTGTTCAAAGAAGAAGGGGAAGGTGAGGGACTAAAGTTACATGACAGGAGCACTGAAGGAACACTAGTCCATTTACAGAGGAAAGAGAGTCCTGAAGGAACTCACAAATCTGAAAGTGGACAAGGCAATGGGGGCAGACAGGATACATCCAAGGATATTGAAGAAGCTCAGAGAGGTGCTAGCTGCACCACCACTGACAGCCCTGTTCAATCACTCACTGGAGACAGAAGTGGTCCTGGAGGACTGGAGGAGAGTAGATGTACTCCCACTTCACAAAAGTGGTAGCAGGGAGGAAGTTGGAAATCACTGGCCAGCCTGCCTGACCTCAGTTGTGGGGAAATTCATGGAATCACTGCTGAAGGAAAGGATTGAGGAATATCTTGATACCAGCAATTTACAGGATCCTAGGCAGCATGGATTCACCAGCGGAGGTCATGTCAGACAAATCTGATAGATTTCTTTGACTGGGTGACCAGGGAAGTAGATCAGGGTGCAGTGGTGAATGTGGCCTACCTAGATTTTAGTAAGGACATTGACACCATTCCACATAGGAGACTAGTAAACAAGCTGGGCAGCCTGGGAGTGGGGTCAAAAGTGGTAAACTGGGTAAGGAATTGATTGGGGGATAGGCATCGAGAGAGGTGGTAAATGGAGTTCACGCTGAGGAAGGGAAGGTGACCAGCAGGATGCCACAAGGATCAGTACTGGGACTGGTCCCCTTTAATTTATTTATTAGTGACACTGCAGAGGGACTAGAAGGGAAGGTGTGCCTGTTTGGAGATGACACTAAAATCTGCAATAGGGTAGACACCCCGGGGGGGGGGTGAATAGGGATCTAGGAAAGCTTGAGGAGTGGTCAAGAATGTTGCAACTAAGTTTCACTGTGAAGAAGTGCAAAATCATGCACTTGGGGCACAGAAACTCTGGGGTGGAGTACAAGATGGGGGTAGTGGTTTGGATGACTACTAAACAGGAAAGATACCTGGGGGTAATCATATCTGATAACCTAAAGGTGGCCAAACAGTGTGACAAGGCTATGGGGAGATCCAGTGGGATGCGGTGCATAGGGAGGGGTATCACCAGCAGAAAGAGGGAGGTAGTGATACCACTGTATAAAGCATTGGTGAGACCTCACTGGAGTACTGTGTCCAGTTCTGGAGACCACATCTCTGGAAGGACATAGATAGAAAAGAGGCAGTCCAGAGGAGGGCAACAAAAATGGTGCAGGGTCTGTACCAGAGATCATATAAGGAGAGACTAAAGTACCTCAGTATGTACACTCCAGAGGAAAGAAGGGAAAGGGGGGATATGATAGAGACTTTCAAATACCTCATGGGTATAAATAAGGTACAAGAGAGAAGCATTTTTCAGAACAAAGATGCTCAAGAACAAGGGGACATGTTATGAAGCTGGAGGAGATAGACTCAGGGGAAAATGTAAGTAAGTATTTCTTCACAGAGAGAGTAGTGGATGCCTGGAACAGCCTTCCAGCAGAGGTGGTGGGGGAAAAGTTGTGGCAGGATTCAAGAACACATGGGATAGGCATAAGGAAACCTTAGTCATTCGGGAAGGGAGGTCTATGCTGGAGACCAAGTAGGGTCTACAGTATTACAGTAGGTAAGGAAAATGGGCAGACTAGGTGGATCAAATTGACCTTATCTGCATCAAATTCTATGATTCTGTGTAAAGAGAAGAAGATGATAGGGTACAAATATTTATTTATTTATGTGGACTCCTGCACACCAGGATATCCACATTTAGGCAACAAGGCGAGTTTTCAAAAGGGTTGGGGGGTGGGTACTTTTGGCAGCAGATATCACTTACAACAATGGCTAGGATATGCTGATTCAGAAGCACCTGAAATGTGCACTACAATAGAATATGTTCAGAGTAAACATATGTACACATGTTTAGACAGAACATAGCAAGGTGGCAGATTATTTGTAAGATAGGGGATAAGGGTGGCATAGGCGGTGGATGGCTAGATCATTCCAAGTAAAGGGACCATGGCAGATTCGTGCAGTGTTAATGTAGTTACAGTTTGACTTATGACACTTTGAAGGCTTTTTCATTTCGACTGGAACACCTTTGATATTGCTAGGGTGAGATTTCCAGGTGGTTAGAGTAGCTACTGTGAGGGCTCTCAGGCTGATGTTCTTGTGAGTTCTTCGTACCTGAAGGAGGTTCTTGCTTTGAGATATTAGTGCACAGTGTATGTTTGGTTGGTTTGGATAGAGGACTGCTAAGATAGTTTGGGTATTGCGCATGGATACATTTATAAACCAAGAATATCTACCTTCATTATTTTCTCTTTTCTGGCAACAGAAGGCCAAGGCTACTGTAAAGCAAAAAATGGTAGGTGGTTTTACTACAGCCCTAAGCAAACCTACATACTGTATGCTGTTATATGTTGAGGTGACTTTGTGTAATGCAAGTGCTGGGGCTGACCCATAGATTAATAAAACAGAATAAGGAAAAAAGTTGTGAAATGACTCAAAAATTCCTGCACCCATATGGCAATTACTGAGAATTCTGTTAAATGTCTCTCATTTCTCAAGACATTAGGTCTTACTACAGAGACACTCTGGCCACGTCACATTTAGGTTAATATTAGTTCTAATGTATCCTAATGGATACAGTGAATGGAGCAGCAGAACTAGAGATACATCTAGATTAGGATTCAAAATTTTTGTTTTATCAATTTGTTCTGCTAAGAATATAGTATCAAGGCAAGAGCCACAGTTCTGTATTCTGATGGGAGATTTTGATTTTACTTATTAAGTGCACCTATATTATTTCTAACTAAATAAATATAACTAATAATGAACTATGTTCTTTTGTACAGAATAAAAATGTATTTCAGCTTTTTATTTGACATTCTATATGTGCAGTAACGCTCTCCAGGCCCTGTGTCTTGTGCTGGATTAACATACTTCTCAACAGGGAGTATGTGTTAATCCAGCCTAGCCCAACCCAGACGTGTCATGTAATATTGCTTACTTAAATTAGCCCACATACTCAACATACTCAGTTTGATATGGTTGCAATATGAAGTAAAACAACACATGCAGTCAGTTACTAAACTGCACTTCATTTATTGCAACAGTGTGTATTAATGAATGTCGCTTCTTTAGTTGGCTCATCACCATGTATTGTTTATCAAGTATTTCCATCTAGGAGTTATTTTAAGACTGAATTGTTAGAATCCTGTTGGATGAAACTAGTGTCCATGTTTTCACGCTTCCAGTATGAGAAGCACTGCAGCCACTCACTGTCTGGTTTTAGTTACAATGTCTGTTTGTTGATGTCTCAGAAGGAGGTCTGCTGAGCCGCTGGATCTGTGTACTCCTTTTGCCTTCTAATTAGGGCTTGCCCTTGATCAAGTTAATGAAGCAAGTTTTCCTAAAGATCATTTTCCCTCTCAATCAATTAGCAGAATATGAAGGCACCAGCCTTTTTCTCTGTTTCAGAATCATTTACCTCTGGGCAGCTATTTCAGTTCTTGGAAAACACAATGGCACATATGCCAATTACTGTGAATTCTGCTAAGTCTCTCATTTCTCAGGACATTAGGTCTTACTCAGTGAAACTTTGATCACATCACATATTGGTAACTATTAGTTCTAATTTATCCTAATGGGTACAGTGAATGGAGCAACTGAACTAGAGAAATCAAATACTTAAGCAGTGTAATCCAGACATTGGAATACAGAACTGTTACCCAGTAGATAACATGTTTACATCCCACCACAAACAATGCAAATCTTTAGCAAATCACTATACATTATTTATTTAGTTGTTATTGTTGACCAGGAAAAGCACACAGAGCTGTGATAGCTTGTTTCCGGGTGCATCCTGGGGATGGGTTATGTAAGCAATAACTCACAACAGGGTATGGGATTATGGGGGTTTAATGCACACCTCGGGTATGTTGCAAGGCACGAGACTGCAGACGAGTGTCCTCATAGCACCCGGGGCGTGCATTAAATCCCCATAAACCCATACCCTGGAGTGGGATATTGCACTTATAACATGGGTTCTTTCATAACAACAAAATACTAAACAAAACTCGTTTTATTCCTCTTTAAATAAAAATAAATCCAACTGTATCCTGCTGACCTAAAAAGTAGTCCCCAAGAACTAATGCACAGATGACTTATGTTATGAATACACAAATGCTAGAAATACTCTACTACTGTACAATAATTTCTGACATTCGCTATTCATAACATAACTGTCACTATGCCTGTTGTACTGTAACACTCTCCCTCTTGTCTCTCAGTGTCTGCTCTTCTGGCTGTTTCGGTCTCTCTCTCTCTCTCTCTCTCTCTCTCTCTCTCCACATGCTTCAGCAAGGCTGCTCGCTGTCTGTCAAGCAGCCGAGCTGTTCTCTCCCACTCCCTCTCTCTCTCTCACACACATGGAGGGGAACCAGTGCACAGGCTCATTCTTCTTCATCTGTCTGGCCCCCTTGCTGTGTTCATGTCTAGCACATATTTGCTGTACCTCATGATCACTCTGTCACAGGAGCTCACTATCGGTCTATGGGGGGGCAAATGTGTCACCCTTGAGAACGGAGCACTGAAAAACTAAGGTGAAACAAGAACAAAGACAAGAAGAAAACAGGTTGCTCAGTACTTTCGGTACAGCTGCATGGCAGGGGAGAGATGTGAGACAGAACCGCAGTACAATTACTTTAACAAATGAAATGCAGTCTCTGTTTATGTCTCTCTCTCTCTCCCCCCTCACTCTGGCAGTGTACCTTGAATGAGTGGATGGTCTATCGGGATCAAGGGACATGGCTTCTCTGTTCTTGCACTGCTGTTGCTTGCACATCACACCCACTGACTGTCTTGCTCTCTATACAGTATAAGGGACAGTGTCTGCCACTACATTGTGGGGTGGGGAGGGGGAATTGGCCCAGTGTCTAGCCACACACAACAGAAACTGCCCCACACACAGGCAAGAATTGAAAGCCAAGCACACAGCAACATAGAGAGAGTGGGCACAGCAGAACTTGTGTGCATATCATATGCGTTCTCCTTTTGCAGCCAGTCTCTATCTGTGGAGCACACTGCACTGTTTGCTGTCTCTCTCTCACACTCTCTCCATGCACCGCACACAGCACTTTGCTGCTCTCTCTCTCTCTCTCTCTCTCTCTCTCTGTCTCACTCACTGTGATATGAGTAGGGAAATACATATTGGAGAACTCCAGCTCCACCCAGGCCAGTTTTTGTGTACAGTTCTCTTGACTCCTGCTACAGCGTCTCTCAGTTCACAATTTTTTCCATGACTGCCTTTCACTGTTGCTAGCTGACAGATGGAACAAGTGCCAGTGGCACTTCACATGAGTTCCTCCACAAAACCGTGCATTAACAGGGCTCTTTAATGCATGGCTACATAGGGGCTCTACACCAATCAGCTGTCACGTTCCTCACATCCCATGTTATACATTGACCTGTTTTTCTGGCAAGGAATGTTGACCATGATACCAGGGAAACTCAACAACTCTTCTTAGACATGTGTATTATTAAGATCTTTAACTACCAACCTTAGTTTAATGTCTCATTCAAAAAACACCTTAGAAGTGCAGCACCCCTTCTTACTGTACTACAATGTCATTTATTACCCCAAGTACCTGTCACGAGGCTAGAACTCACAACCTTCTGATCTTCCAGCATCAGAGGTGAGACATTCCTGTGACTCCTTCCTGCAAGCTGTAAAACTGAGTAGATGGCAACAGTGCCCAATGGGACTAGAAATATTACATCTAGCTTGGCATGTTCTGGGTAAATAAGTTATAGATGGAAAAAAATAACAACATGGGGTCACGTGATGGCTGCTTAGCTGACGGTCGCACTCTCTCATCGCTCCCCGACAAAACACGTAATTTTGTCTTCCTATCACTAATTCCAGCTTTCAATTTGGAAAGCGCTGCAGAAAAGAAGTTGTCTGAAGCTGTTAGGAGGAGGAAGCGAATGGAGTCAGAAATGCGGAAGGCTCCTCCACGGCACACACCCCCACCCTCTCCCGAGAAGGATAAGGCCGCGAAGAGGCCTAAGGCGCAGGCACCTATAGCTACATCTTCTGCCGTGGCTCCCGCAGCGCTGACCGAAGACAAATTTATGGAAATTATGCTGCCCCTGAAAGAGTCCATAGCGTCCATTTCTAATGATGTGCAGCAAATTAGAGCTAATTTAAACTCGCTTTCCACTCAAGTTGGGGACATAGATGTCCGATTGATATCTGTGGAGAAGTGGAGGGACAAATCTGAGCTGGATTCCTCCACATTAAGACAGAAGATGCGAAAGTTGTGGAGGACAAGTTAGAAGATCTTGAATGGTGCAGTCGGCGCAATAATTTGATTATCTTCGGGTTGCCAGAGAAGCAAGAGGGCACTAACCCTGTCCTGTTTGTGCAAAACCTTTGTGAGAAAATAGCAGGTCCCTCCCCGAACAATGGAGTGTATGTTGTTGAAAGAGCACACCGCTCTCTGCGCCCTCCTCCATTACCGAGTGCATCACCTAGACCATTGATTTTCAAGCTTCTGAACTATCGGGACAAAATGCATATCCTAAACAAAGTTAAAGAGGCGCAAGAGATTCAATGGGAGGGGAGTAAATTAAGAATGGCCCAGGATCTGCTGCACTCAGTCCGGCTTAAGAGGCAGAGTTTTCACCCTCTGGTGTCCCGGTTGATAGCTGCTGGAGTGCCTTTCCGGATGAAATACCCTGCAACCCTGCACGTTAAGTCTAAGGATAAGTGGGTGGTGTGTGAGTCGCCCAAGCAAGCTACGGAAGACCTGCACACATTCTTTCCAGATCTATTCAAGCGAACATGTGCTTGAGAGATGGAAGGACTGATATGGGTTACTTGGTGCAAGAAAGTTAACATCAGCTGTTTTCGGTATTATATGGCATTTCGCTATTTAGGGACTGTGTGAAGTGACGTCCTAGAATAGCTGAAAGACAGTAATTACTGGATAGGTGGCGGTCAGAAGATTTTAAGAGTTTTCATAGTTATGACCGCTTACGAGGCCATATTGGACTGGTTAACAGTGCATTGAAATTGGGAACTTTATTTTTTACAGCTGGATTATGTGCTATGTTCTTGATACTTTTTCCTTAAAGTTTAAAGTCTCCCTTGCTTTATTACCCCGATGTTCTGTGTTTGTGGGGAAAAGACAGGGACTAAGTCTTTTTTTTGTACAGGGCATGAAGGACAGGAAGGTAATTTGTTATGTGTGTTATATGGTGGATCTGGGGAGGAAGGAGGGGAGTTACTTGGGGCTGAGCAGTGAGACTGATAATCGCGTGCCGTACTGTATATTGGGAGTTCAGTTTTGCTAGAATCGGGGGTAGTTATTGGGTATGTATAGTGTTGGGAGAGGGGGGGTTCATTTGTTACTCTTTTTCAGGGGGGAGGGCAATCTCTTCAGTATTACTGTATTGCTAAAGCGGGAGAGGGTTCGGAGGGAACTATGGAAACTCTGCACAGCAAATTTGTAGGTGGGTATTCTGTATTAAGTTATCTAAATTCTGGATCCTCTCAGTTTCTTCACTGTTCTTATCGAAGATTATGGGGGGGGCCATATAAGTTAGTGAGTTGGAATATGAAAGGGGCACAAAGTAAACAGAAGAGAAGTATGATTCTTAATCATCTAGCCCATTTAAGAGCGGATATTGTCTGTCTTCAGGAGACACACTTGCCCAGAGATAATAGTTCCCTTTTTAAGCGAAGGTGGGTGGGGCAAGTGTATGGTTCGGGCAAGTCCACTAAACGGGCAGGCACTATTATCCTGATAGCTAAGCATGTGCCATTTAGCAGATCACAAGAGTGGTTTGATCCAGAAGGGCGTTATTGTATTATACAGGGCATGTTGGCCTTAATTCCAGTTCTAATAGGATCCATCTATGGACCAAATATAGATTCGCCTTCTTTCTTTACCCAGTTGCTAACAAGGGTGGTATGTAGTCTGCCAATATTAATTTTTCTGGTCGGGGACTGGAACCTAGTTCCGAGAGTGGATTTTGACAGCTCAGATAGCAGGAGATGTGAGTTTTCACCAGCGCAGCGTGCCCTTAGGGAACTTCTAATGGGAGCTGGGCTAATAGATGTATGGCGAACACTGCATCCAGATGAAAAGCACTTCACGTATTACTCCCCGCCACATGGTACGTATTCCAGAATAGATTACTGGCTAGTAAGCTCTTCTTTACTGCCTAGTATTATTGATGCATCCATCTATTCGAGGGTACTTTCCGATCATTCTCCGGTTAGTATATCGCTTATTTTAGGGACAGCAACAAGGAGGTCATCCTTGTGGTGTCTCAATACACAATTGCTTAAGAATCCTGAAACTCTAACATCTATCCAGGCCTATATTAAGGGATTCATGGACATGAACCTGGGGACAGTGGCCAGGATTGATACAGTATGGGCTGCCCTCAAATGTGCAGTTAGGGGTAACTTTATACGAAAAGCATCCACCTGAGCTCGGGAAAATAAACTGAAGCTGAATTCTACGCTAGAAGAAATACATCGGTTGGAACTTAATATTAGTAAGTTATCGCCACCGGAGGACTGAGCCAGACTACATCGCCTTCAGGCATCCTATTATGGTATGATGGTGCAGAAGGCAGAATTGGCCATTCATAATACTAAGCTGAGATATCTAGAGTCAGGGGAACGGGCAGGGAAGATCCTGGCAAGCAGGCTTAGGCAAGCCGAAATGGCTAAAGCCATTCTGAGTTTGAGATCTCCGCAAAATGGCTGTATTATTTCCCATCCCCAAGAAATAGTAGATGTCTTTGGGAATTTTTATAAAGACTTCTGTTCAGAAGATGATCCTCTGCAAGTAGCTGATAGTGAAATTGAGGATTATCTCCATTCAGCTAACCTCCCCCTAATGCTGCCAGCAATGGCAGATCAGCTTGGTACTTTAATCACATTACCCGAAGTAGAAAATGCTATCACTCAGCTTCCATTAGACAAGGCCCCCGGTCCAGATGGCCTGCCCAATAACTTTTATAAGGCCTGTCTTCCACTGCAGTCCCCATTGTTGAGGGGTGTGTATAATTTGTGGTTCCATAAAGGAATAAACGATCCGAGCTTTCTAGAGGCAATCATCACAGTTATCCCCAAACCTAATAAGGATCCCTTGTGTCCTGAGAGTTATAGGCCAATTTTGTTGTTGAATTTGGATGTTAAAATACTGGCAAAGATCCTCGCTAATCGACTTGCCCCAATGTTAAGGAGTATTATTAGTAACGAGCAAGTGGGGTTCATGGCGGGGCGTATAGCCGGAGACCATATGCGCAAACTTCTGCACCTAATGCAGAGGGCCAAAGACTCAGGCATTTCATCAGTACTTGTTTCACTCAACACTGATAAAGCGTTCGACAGGGTCTCCTGGCGCTTTTTGTTTGCTACCCTTAAACAGTTCGGTATGCCCGCCTCCTTCCTCACCTGGGTTAAAACTTCATATTCGGCTCCAACAGTGAGGGTATGGGGCAACGGGCACCTGTCTCAAGCCTTCCCTCTGGAGAAGAGCACTCGGAAGGGTTGCCCTTTATCTCCTCTTTTGTTCAATTGTTATTTGGAACCACTAACTCGGAGGCTTGTGTCCAGCACAAAGTTAAAAGGAATTCAACTATATGGGTAGAGATTTGTCCTATCGGCATATGCAGTTGATATATTGCTGCATTTGGAGGAACCAGAAACCTCATTGCCAGCTCTCCTGGAAGAAATCAACAGATTTGCCAAAGTGTCAGCTTATAAGCTTAATTTATCTAAGACTAAGGTGTTCCCTTTGAACTGTAGAGTTGCTAAAACCAGTATTTTAGAATCAGACTTTTCCTGGAAGCCTCAAACCTTCACCTATCTGGGGATAAAGATTTTCCGAGGAATCTCTTCCATGTTCAAGGATAATATGGCTGCGCTAGTACAGACGGTGCAGGCAGACCTGAATAGGTGGAGTGAGCTTCCTATGATGTTATTGGGGTGCTGTAACATTCTAAAAATGAATGTTTTACCAAGACTCCTATACCCATTAGGAATGATGGGTTTTTATATTCCCAGGAAACGGTTTACGAATTTGCAGAGAATGTTTAGCAACTTTCTCTGGAAGAATAAACCTCCCAAATGTGCGTTTCATAAACTGACTGCCCCTAGGCTACAGGGGGGTTAGCTCTTCCCTCTTTGTTTACTTATTATGGGGCACAACACCTGAGCAAAATAGCACTGTGGTGTCAGACGGACTCACTCGTTGATGAGGGCAGGTATTTTACAGTATGGCTAAATACTGAAGGTAAAGTGGCGAGGAGTATTAATTGCTCCCTGGCCGCTCTTATATATGTCAAATTCTCTCACTCAGGCTTACTCCTATAGATTGGTCTCTCAAAGCATTGCATCAAATTCTCCAATATTACTCTATAAAGTGGCACGGGTCTCCCCATCAACCTTTAGTTAACAATCCACAAATTTTAGTTGGTAGGTGCCCCATTCCACCTTCTTTTCTTCCACAGCTCAAACATTGTACATTGGCTAATCTGCTACAAAATAATAGGATCGCTCCTTTTCAAACTTTGCAGACGTGTTTTCACCTTAGCATCCAAGACTTTTTTAAGTAGTTGCAAATCAAGAGTGCAATAGTAGAATTTCATAAAAAGGAAGGTGGGTCTGATCATTTGGCTGAGGGACTGCAACAAGTTCTGCAGAGCACAGAAACAGTTCATGCAGTCTCAAAGATTTATAGACAGCTTCACGTGATGGACCACAATCTTCCTACTGGAGTTTGCTATTATTGGGTGCATGAGCTCTCATTGTCGACAGAAGTGGAGTTCTGGAAAAAAATCTGGTGTGCAAACTATAAATATATTAAACAAAATAGACTACGCCTTGTGCAATTTAAGATTATGCATGACATATATTTTACACCACTTAGATTGTATAATGCGGGTCTTGTAGCCTCCCTGGTTTGTTTCAGATGCAAGAGAATCCAGGGCTCTCTTCATCATATACTATGGGAGTGCCCCAACACGCAGGTTTTTTGGAGGTCTATCTAACGAAAATTAGATCCAATATTAGGGTTGGATAACTTATTTACTCCTGAGGCCTGTATGTTGGCAATATTCCTGCTGGGAACACTGGTGATACAGCAGGCTCACATTACACTAATTGCAGCCATAGCTAAGCTAGTAATGCTTAGGCACTGGAAGGAGGATGCCCTTCCTGTAGTTTTGGAGTGGTGTCGGGAAATTTTACTTGCCATTCAAGTAGAAAAGCACATTGCCTCAGTAAGACAGAGAGTACAATATTACCAGACTACCTGGGAACCCCTAAGGACATTACTTTCTATATGGAACTTAGGATAGCTTGCTGGATTATCCCAGGGTGTGGTCACAAAATATGGGAATTAAGTATTTTTTATCTTAGGGTACGCGGCACTAAGCTTTATTTCTGTCTTTTTCCTCCCTACGGACTGAGCTCTCTTTTAGGTAGTTTTTCTTTAGCTGTGCAGAAGGGAGTTTTGGGAGGGGGAGCATAGAAGGGATGGGGGGGTATTAGGGAAGGGAAAGGTTTTAGGTTGAATCACTTAATGAAGGATACTGTTAGTCATAGGATGGAATATGTTAGTCTATTTTCTTCTGTATCCTTGTACTGTGGTTACCATGTCTGTATATGAAGGAAAATAATAAAGTATATTAAATAAAAAAAAATTAACAACATGGTCCAAGGTTATTATAGTTTAGCAAAGCACTATAAATCTATGAGTACACAGAATTATATGCTATCCTTAACATAATTTATTGACAAAAGCCAACAGTACAAAGAGAACAAAATGTGGACTTGTGTGACTCCAGACTAGACAGAAAGTACCACTCCTGTCATCAGCTGCAAGGACCATAGTGGTATTGGAAATGGTCTTGCATATGGCAGCATTTTTGCAGTGTTTGATTATCCAAAGCAGTCCCTGTTTAAAGATGCAACCCAGTGGGTTTAGGTGCCCAGTACTTCCTTGGTCAGAAAATGGGGCACTGGATTGGTATGGTCCTGCTCTGAGTATCAAAGAAGATATACAAAAAGTACAAGGGCAGTGAGGGATGAAGTAGTATATGCTCCAGTTGTGATAATGTGTGACCAGGTGTGTGCTGAGAGTGGAGAAAGTGACTGGCCCCTAGTTTGGGTCCTAGCTGCTCTAAGGCTGCCATCATTAACCCTCCTAATGATTGCCAGTTCCTGAAGGCCCCACATCATCCTGTTACACCCAGGCACAAAGCAGAAGTGCCCACTGGTATCAGGTCTTGCCAAGTGTCCCAGATGCCAGCTGGGATGTACCCACAGGAAACAAATACCACTCTGCATGGGCAGGCTGCAACTGTCTGTTTGGGAGGGGGAGATATGGACTCTAGCTGAAGCTCAGCCTTAGGGACACTGCCCAGGCCACATATATATATATATATATATATATATGTACATATATTTGGGCTGACAGTATAGCCTAGAGGTTAGAGGAAGGAGGTGTGAATGAGCTTGGTACATCTAGCAGACCAGACCTGAGTTTGATTCTCACAACCTCCACTTGCATACTGTGTGACTCTGAACAAGTCACTTAACTGCCCAGTGCTCCCAGGTCGCCCCTGAAAACAGGTACTTGTGCCTAGTGGGCCTTACCCAGTTACCAAAGACTAAAATAAAAATAAATAAAATAAATGTATACTGTATGTACTTCAATGACTGAAGATTAAGTCAGTTCAAACAGAGACCATTTTTGCTTTAGTCACCAGATGCTTGGTGAGAGAAAAAGGTGTTTGCCAGGGCTCAGACCCTCATGTAGCAGAGATTATTTCACAAAGGATGATTGACAGGCACTAAGGGCAAACTCTGAAAAAAAACTCTATGTATCCTTTGTTCAGGACTTTAACTGAGGGACAATGAACTGGAGGTCCTTTAAGACCTCATATCGCTATCTTGATGAATTGTTGTGTTTAGACTTTGATGTTACTTATTGTTTGATGTTGAAGTGTGCCATTTCCAGGACCTGAGCAAAACGATACTTCACCCATCCATTTCCAGTCTGCAAAGGAAGGTACTGGGGCATCACAAGAAAGGTCAACACTGCTGTTTAAAGACATCTGGGGTCTCGTCATGATTATTATCAGTAGAGGTTGCAGACTGGTCATTTCTGAGCCAGGGGTGAGTTTTTGTGAACTGTTTTGTACTTTGCACACTTAGACCCTGTTCACTTTTAAAATGATACAAGACATGTGTAACATTTTATAAGTGCCTAACACGGTTCACGTTCACATATGACACGGTTTTGTAACACTGTTTGAAAATGTTTTTGATCCTTGCTCGGGACCTAGTCTCAGCAACGGTTTTAAAAACATTATAAGTTGTAAAACAATTTTACTGACCATGTGAATGGGCAACACGCAGTGTCCCATCTTCATAAAACCAAAACCGTGTTGCTTTACCAATCGGCGGTAACGTTACAGCTCAAAAGTGTGAATGCGACGCAAGCAACAAACACAAGACCAGGACAAAAGTCTGAATGGGAGTATCAAGGTGGGTTTGAAAATGTTATAAAAAATGTTACAAAACATGACTTGAAGGTGTGAACAGGGCCTTAGGGGACATACAGTGGTAACAGTATGGTGTGTTTGCAGTAGAAGGTCTACCAATACCTCATTTTCCCCACGGTTTTAGCAACAACAGTTCTTGCAGGCCTAGCCTCTTATTATGGGAAGTCCCCCAAGAATGCCACATTAACATACTATAACAAAACATTTATACTTCAGAGTGAAATAACACACCATTTTTATGTGGTAGTAACTAGGGGCTCAATCCACACAGATTTTCTGGATATGTATGAAATGGCATGCATATTAAGGCATGGATCCTAGTGCCCCCAGATGAAGCTACATTTGGCTGACTCAAAAGCACTGTGCCATCCTGATCCACCTGTGCAGGGGTGCTTGGGGCATTTCAGGGGACACGGCTTGGCCGAACACTGGACATTGAATTAGAAGACTGACTTGGCAGCAGACTGGATCTCCTGTTCAGTGTGGAGATGGGAATTGTGGGATACATTAGTCCTTCTGCATCCTTGTATGAGACAGAATTCAAAAAACATAAAACTACCCCCCCCCCACACACCATCCTTGCTATTTCAAAGGGTGGAGGACAACACTGGGGGATCAGTCAGGCTCAAAAAATATTAAGAAAGGCCATGCTCAGAAGGTGCGTAAGTGTACTGGCACGCACGCCCATCCCCCCCCAGTATAGTGTTATATATCTTCAACCAAACATAAAACCTTCCAGTGTGGCACTGTCCATGTGCCTCCTACCTGACAGTGTGCGTAAATGCAATAGTGAAGAGGGATGAGAGTGAAAGGCCAGCAGAAATCCTGCTGTGTGTGCCATGGGTACTGATTATTTGTGGAGGGGGCACTGTGGCTTTCACTGGCCACTGCATGTGCAGAGGAGGTTCTGGCCATTTTGAGGATTGGGCCCCAAAGTGCTAATACATAAACCTTTAGAAATTTTGATTTTTAATTCCTCTGTTGGAGACTGATGGTAGTGACCAAAGTCTGCTACTGTATTGTCAACTGAAGAAATGAAAGGATGAATGGATGAATCTTCTTTCTTGCACACTGTGTCATGAGGTGCATAACAAAGCAATGAATTACATATTGGTAAGTAGGGCATGACTTCAGTCATTTTCGGTCACTAATGTTTTACAGCAAAATACAGACAATGTCAATGTTCATGTCAATGCCACATGTATTATTCTGTATCAGTGTCATATGTACACACAATTACAAAATCAGGGAAATAAATAGACATTTATCCCATTACAGAACAAGTACATCCTTAAAAATGTAATAATATTTAAAAGTAGGCATTTTTTTCATTACTATAGTAATTTTTGTATTTGCCTGTTCAGTTTTCTGCCTGACATTAAGAGTGATAACATATGTGTCATAGCGTGTGGGAATAAACTTCAGACAAGGCAAATTTACAGGTTTAAAACATACCGTGGTGTGATATTAACTTTTCAAAAGTTAGAAAAATAATAAATGAAAAAAAATTGCTAAGAAAATCACTACTTAGCATCAGTAGTTTCTCACACAATACAGTCCTGGATCTTAGAGCTCCTAAGACCCTTTTCATTTGCATTCAACAGCTTGTCTACAGTAGCACCTCTCTCTGGACTGAACTGAAGTGAACTCAGTGAAGAGGTTTTATATCTTTTGGAGGGGGTTACCTGACTAAGCCATTTCTACTGTCATGTCTAAACATGCTGTTACATGTCCGGATATGCTGTTTTAAAATCAAGGGAGTTCGTTCCAGGGGACTTCCTGGTTCAATTAAAGGTACAGTGTATATCTTCACAGATATTGACTCTCTATATCTCTGATTCATAATGACTAAGCACTTTTATATACAGTAACAGGTTTATAGCGTGACTTTATGAAAATACCTTAAGGATTTCTTATAACTGTATTAATCTTGAATTTATTATTGTTTTATATGGCTTCTGAATCCTTTTTATTTAAAAAGGCTTTATTAACTGTATTTATTCCTGCTATCTAAAATAACCTTCATGTTTATTTTACACAAAATGCACTTATGCACTTTACACAACATCTCTTTGGGTGTTTGGCATCATTCCAGGGACTGGACGGATGGAAATGGAAAATGAATGAGAAGAGAGAATTAGTAGGAAGTTTAGTAGAGATAGTGAGTAAGTAAAAATGTTTATTTTTGTACAGGAAAGGTGTTATATACATCATTGGGTCATTTACCCATTTTCAAGATGGTCGTGTTAATACAGTTTATAGTTCCAACATAAAAAATAAGACATACAAATACAAAATGTAAGAAAACATTCAATAATCATAACTACATTTCAAGGGGAATTCGCATCCATCATACAAACATTTAAAATGCATCCTATTAACATAAATTATACCAAATTAAAAGTCTAAATCTGTTAAATCATTCAGTGAGACAGGGTATTGATATTTTTATTAATATTTTGTTCTTTAAGATAACTACTTACTAGTTGTAACATTTATAGTTCCAACCAGTATTTTTCATCAATGAACTCACAAAGAGTTTAGAGCTTTGTTGTTTATGTATTAGTTTAATGTCAATAGGTTCCCAATATTGTCTTACCTTAGCTGCAAAAGTCATGTTCCCAAATCTATTCTTAATTTTGCTTTGTAAATATTTATTATTTGAATCTCTTAGATTGTATTTAGATTCCTTAATTTTTAATTTATCTGTTAAGTACTGAGGTTTATTGACCTGTATCATTGAGTGTATATGACCTATCCATTTCAGTTCCCCTTTTATATTCCAAGGATAACCAGTTTAACAACTGTAACATTTCACAATGATGTGTGAAGTAATTACACTTTAAAATAAATCTAGCTAGATTATTATAGAATAGACTACAGCCATTTTTTTTATTTGTTCTACTTGTTTGACCATATATGTGGCTTCCGTAGTCCAAACATGAAATAATTAATTGGTTTACTATACTAGTCTTCATTTTAACATCTAGACAAAATCCTGATCTGCGAAATGCAGTAAAGAGCTATGCTAAGTGGCCAACCTAGGGTAGGGGAAAAAAGAAAAGCAAAGAGAAAAGCTTTAACTGTTGCGCAACAGAAGTTTTGGTAGCTAGGAAATAAGGAAATAGAAAAGTGGTCCATCAGTCACAGCTGAGGGTGTAGCCTAACTCCACCACAATATGTATAACAAGTTGGCAATAAAACACAACAGGGTGTACATTACACTGTAATAACCACTGAACTAATCTCATGCATGAAGCAAAGTAAGAACCACACATGTTCTTCATTGTCTAGCCAATCTGGTGTCCCCTAATGAAGAGTACAGAGTCAACAACCAATTATGGAGTTGCTATCAAAGTCACAGTTCTCAATCTCTGAAGTGTCCATTCAGTCTGACACCTGTGCTCTCCTGTGTAAATTGAATGATGTACTTGGGAAGGGGGAGGGAATTAGGGCACTCACAATCTGAACCACTCCAAATCTGTAAAAAGATTTGGAAGTGGCTCAGTAACGTGTTATGTGATGTTCAAGGAGGTTCAGAATTTTCCGAACCGGTTTTCCCATCCCAAATAAATTACACATGATTGGCTGACTAGCCACCAACCAGGTGTTACTATAGGTGAAGATATCACTGATCATTCATTCTGCAGCAAAATACTGAACACTGAGCATGAGACCTTTTGCTGTCACTATGCTGTTTAGTAGGTAAAAGTTTGTCTCTGTTTTAAGACAGCTGTAATATGTTTTTTTTTCACCAGTACGTACTGCCATAATCTAAGGCCTAAGACTGGTGGTGTTGTTAGTGGAGGACTGGAGGTGGTGGAGCCCCAAATGAGTGTTAGGCTCCTCCAGTTTTTACCAGTTCAGAATGTGTCTCCTGAGATCCCTGGACTGGACCTGCACTAGTAAAGATGTTCCTATTGTCTACTGAGGCAACTGCACAATCCATGTTTTTCTTCTGTGATCTAGAAGCCTGGGAGGAAGCTCCACTGAGACTGTGACTGATTAATTTTAATGGATCTTTGTTAGTGAAGTTGCTCAGCCTAAACTAAGTACAACTGTCTTCAGAGTACATTTTTTTTGTTACGTTTTGAAGCAGCTTTGTTCTCTGAGTAAAAGTCTATCAGACTGACAGATTCAGACATGACAAGAGGTCACAGCTTTTCACTTTGATTATCTTTTCTGTGTTCATTTTGTTTCTGAATTTCTAGACTAGCACTTTATTTTGCTGTCTCTTGATATATGATTATGTGGATGAATAAATATTTGTTTGCATCTCTGAGTGACATAATGTAAGAGTGTCAGAGAAGAGAGTGAAGAAGAGGAAGGACATGGAAGGATGGAAAACAGACAGAGGGACAAGTCAAGGCTGTGGAGGTGTTAGGCAGGCAGAGTTTGGGAAGAGTAAGGGCAGCATGTTAACCTGGGTGGAAGGGGAGCAGTTAGGTGGAGAAGAAGCTCATACGGCAGTCAGAGAATGAAGGGATGGAGGCAAAAATGAAGGAGGCAGAAAGGTAGTAATCCTAGGGGACTCTATAATTAAAGGTATTCACTTAGGAAGGAAGGGGACACAAATACAGGTAGGAAGGTAGTTTGCATGCCAGAGATGACAGCGGAGAGGGTGTACCCAAGAACTGAGGAGTTGGTGAAGGGAGCAGGAGGGAAATCAATCATATTTATACACCTAGGTACAAATGACCAAGCCAGGGACAAGTTTGGGGTAGTACAAGACAGATTCAGGGCACTAGGGAAGATCTGCAGTAGATAGCTGGATCACAGGCATTCTCAGAGGGGTTGCCAGTACCGAGAGCCAGCATGGTCAGGAAGAAAAGGATAGAGGAATTCAATGACTGGCTGAGGAACTGGTGCAAGAAGGATGGGTATGATTGTAATAAAAGCTGGGGGAAAACTTGGTTAAATAAAACACTTGTTGCACCAGACAGGCCGCACCTCAGCATCAGGGGTTCATGCATTCTCTGTGGGGGGTATAGAACCTATAAACTAAATTTAAACTACTGAGGGGGGCAAGCTTGCCTTCAGTCCCTGAGATTCTGGGGGTAGAATGTCAGAAGACCTCCTCCCCATACTAGCAGAGGGGGGCTGGAGAGTGGTATTGGAGAGGGGGCAAAGGAATTGGCAGTTTGGGGTACAAGCAACAGGGAGAAATGTGAATGGCAGATGGGAGGGATGGAGGCTCAGAATCTAGGTGGAAGGTAGAGTCCTTGAATGCACAAAGTCTTGGAAACAAGATGGATGACCTGCAGGTATCGTTGGCTGGAGTGGACATCACAGCAGTCACTTAGACTTGGACCTTATCAAACTGTGACTGGGACCTCTTGATCCCTGGGTAGACAGGAGGGACAGGATGGTAGGAAAAGGGGGAGGGGTGAAGGTTTACATCAGAGAGGGTATAGCGTGTATGAGGGAGGAGTCTGAGCAGGGGAGGGTGAAAGCAATGTGGATCCAGTCACTGCCTAATATAGGAAGAAAGGTGAGGCTGGAATGGTTTACAGACCTCCCAACCAGGAGGAGGAAAGAGAGGGGGAATTGAATTTGCAAATATCAACTGTTATAGAGAAGCAGAGGTTGTAATAGTGGGAGATTTCAACCTACTCAAGGTGGACTGGAGGGTATCAGCCATGGCCTATGCCAAGAGTTGGGTAATTCTAGATGTGCTGCAAAGTGGATTCCTGACTTATGGAGTCACAGATCCCACAAAGGAGGGGACAATCCATGATCTGGTGCTGATGAATGGGGACCGTGTCCAGATATAACAGTTGAGGGGCCTCTGGGTTGTAAGTGACCATCACACAATGTGCTTCTGGTTGGACATGGGCAGGGAAAGGGACCCCACTAAGACTAGAATATTGGATTTTAGGAAGTTGAATTTCAGAAAGATAGGTGAGTTGCTAAGGAGTCACCTGGCAAGCATCCAAGGGGATATGGGGCTGGACTGAAGGTGGTCCATTGTTAAGGAGTGTAACAGGGTTGGAAAAAACTCTTTCCCATTTGTTATGCAGAGATAGTTAAAAGCAAGGATCTATTTTGTCCTCTCTTATTTCTGCTACTTGTCTGTCTCTTGCTTGTCTGATGGTATAATCAGATGTTCTTGTGGCACCTAGTAATTGGCCACTCTGATGGTCCCACAAATCCCTTGTTATCTCCCCTTCTTCACTTGTTTATAATCTTTCTTTCTCCCCTTGCTTTTCTGTGGTTAAAAATGTACATGTGAATCTTTATGTGAAACTGGGATCCCTTGGTTTACAAATATATATAACTATATGGTTGAGGTGATTGCACAAAGCTGTTTGGGTTTGCTGGAGAATATATTAGTCTGGAACACAAAACTTGTTTGCAAAATTGCCAATAGGAGAAAAGCCTTGGGACAGAATGTTCCATTTTTTTTTCACCTGCAGGCTGGCCTCGGGAAAGAAATTGGCAATGTTATAAGAATTTCTGTGAGAAACAGGAGATTTATTTGCACCAACAGGATGCAGAATTTAAACGGTCAGGAAAAGACATCTTATAAAAAAGAGAGCAATATTTTTGTTTAGTGATAGAGCGATTGAGATTTTAAAGAGAAATTCTCAGATGTAGGATTTTTGAGTCAGTGCTGAATGTATAAAGAGCTATCTGTCACAAACTTGCTCAGCTGGTCAGTCCTCTACTCCCAAAGTGCCAACCTCTGAGCATATGATTTGTGTACAGTGAACAGAACAAGGTAAACCTCTTGTCTGTTTTGTGGGTTCAAGTCACCTTAGTCTCAAGCTGTGGAGGGATTCAAACTGATAACCTCTTGTTAGCATGCCCAATTATCAGGCTCGGATAATTCAGTCTTCAGGGGGGCAGATATCTTTGCTTACGGGCACTCAACCAGGTCATTCAAATGAACCCTTAGAACTCTATGCAAGACTTTAGAGAACTCTATCCATTTCCCAGTTTGGTATACAATAAGCCCATACACAGTGTTACTTATAACCTTTAAAAGCTCCACTTAAAATAAAAAGAACTGTCAAGGCACTCCATGCAGTTTCCATTTGTAAAATGTATCTTTACTTTAAAAATATCAAAACAGAACAATAATTACAGAACAAAATATATCCCAACACATACAGTCTTAAAACAAATAGGTTTAAAGTGCAAGTTTCTACAATACATACATTCAGACTGGTCTACTCTTACTCTCTTTCAGTGCTGTGATGATTCTTCCTCAGTCAGGAAATATTGTCTTGTGTGTCTCTGTCAAGGTTCTTTCAGCAATTAAACACAGTTCTGAGCCAGCCTTCTCATGAGGTTACTAACTCCGCCTTGGGGTAACAACATCTGTATTTTATCTCACAGGATGTCCAAATAAAATATTTAAAAAAACATAATAGGTGACCTCATTGCCTTTCCTCCCTCAGGTTAACCAGACCAAACCAATTTGTGCTCTGCTACACATACATCTCAAAAGTTTATGTGATCTAAGTCACTGTATTCATGCAAAAGTGTATTTGCCTCTTTAATCCCTTCTGGACCTTGGAATCTACACCTCAAAGGTCTCTCTGATGTAATTCAAGGGTTCCCTGGGAAAGTATATTGGACCTTCCAAATTCGTCTGGGTCCTCCCTGGCTCAGACATCAACCTCTCTTCAATGTCCATTCTGGCTTCTCTCTGACACCTCTCCCCCTCAAGTCCTTCCTGACAACTATTGTAAATCAAAGGATTTTCCCTGAGGAAATTGTGAATGGCTAATCTTATTTCCTGGGATGAAAGCAAATTGACAAGGTAATTGCACCCCAGATATCTGCAGTTTAGCTATGTCCTGTCCTTTGAACTTATCCTTGGGGGGTCTTGATGTGTCAGTTCCAGTAAGAGAGTAGTTTCCTCAAACTAACCTTCCCATCACATATTTTATATGTAATAAAAAATGGATACAGCAATCAGAGCTGGCTGTCTACATCACACTCCTCCCCACCTAGACTGAATTTGGGGACTCTGTCCCCTACATGGGATGAGCTTCCCAAATCAGTTCACTCCTCATAGACCCTAGACAGTCCATCTGAATTCTGATTCTGGGTTCCGGCCCTATGTATGATTTTCAAATCATACCCTTGTAAAGCAAGACTCCATCTGAGCAGTCTGCCATTGTTTTTCCCCATCTGCGTCAACCAAACCAGGGGGTTGTGGTCAGTCTGTACCACAAAAGGCTGCCCATACAAGTATGGCTCCAATTTCTTTAGGGCCCACACTAGGGCAAGGCACTTCTTTTCCACCATGGAGTATGCTTGTTCCCTGGGGAGAAGCTTTCAGCTCAGGTAGGCTATGGGGTGGTCCTTCCCTTCACTGGATGTCTGGCTCAGTACTGCCCCAATACCCACGTCTGAGGCATCCGTCTGAACTATAAAGGTTTTTCTATAGTTGGGACTTGTCAAAACAGGAGCACTGCACAGTGCCTCCTTTAGTTTGGTAAAGGCTTCCCCACAGACTGGGCCCCAGGTGATTTTCTTGGGCATCCGTTTCTTTGTCAGGTCAGATAGGGGAGCAGCCAGGGCACTGTAATTTGGTACAAATTTTAAGATAGTACCCTGCTGTCCCAAGAAAACTCCTTACCTGCTTCTGAGTTTCTGGTCTGGGCCATGCCTGTATTACCTCTATCTTGATTTGGTTAGGATGGAGTTGTCCCCAGCCTACCACATACCCGACTCGGAATGCCACTTCTCCCATGGCCACCTGGCACTTCTTGGCTTTGACAGTGAGCCTGGCCCTCTGTATTCTGCCCAGCACATCCCTAAGGTGTGACAGGTGTTCCTCCCAGCTGGTACTGAAGATGGCAATGTCATCCAGGTACACCATGGCGTACTCCTCAGCACCATTTAACACCTGGTTCACCAACCTTTGGAAAGTGGCCGGGGCATTCTTCATTCCGAAAGGCATTACTTTGAACTCAAATAAGCCTATCAAAGTGATGAAGGCCGACTTCTCCCTAGCTCTGTCCGTCAACTCTACATGCCAATACCCCTTTGTCAGGTCAATGGTCATAAGGTAGGTCACCCCCCCAACTTGTCCAGGAGTTTGTCTCTCTGGGGCATTGGTTGGGCGTCTGACTTCATGACTGCATTCAGTCCACGATAGTCTACACAGAAATGAGTTGAGCCATCTGGCTTGGGTACAAGGACTACGGGTGAAGCCCAGGGACTGTGGATCTCTGGATTACCTCTAAGTCCAGCATCTCCTCCACTTCCCTCCTAATGTCCTTTTGGGACAGCCTCTGACACCCGATATGTTGTCCACCATATGGGCGTCTGTGTCCCTGTCTTCACTTCATGTGTTGCTAAGGGAGTTAGTCCAGGCTTGGTGCTAAACAAGGGGGCAAAGGCTGCTAAAACCTCCCTCACTTTCTGGATCTGGCCCAGGGTCAGCTGGAGAGATAATTTTACTGCTTCCACAGAGGACTCCCACTACTCTCTTCCAGCAAGTCCAGAAGGGGGTCTCCTTCGTCCATCCCCCTCCCCATGACTACACACTGCGAACACCATGTCAGCCCTATTTGCATATGGCTTCATCATGTTGACATGGTACATCCTTTCTGTCTGTCTGTGGTAAGGTAACTCCATGATGTAGTTTACGTCATTTACCTTCCTAACCACTCTGTATGGTCCTGCCCACTCAGCTTGCAGCTTGTTTTTCCAGACCGGAATAAGGACCATGACTTCCTGACCCACCATGTACGAGCGAGCTCTGGCTCTGCGGTTGTACCATACTTTTTGTTTCTGCTGGGAAGCTGCCAGGTTGCTCTGGGCTGTCCCCATAAGCTCCTTCAGCCTTTCCCTAAATCTTAGGACGTAATCCACAATGGGAGTTCCCTGGTGGCGTGCTTGCCTTCCCAGTCTTCCCGGATCAAGTCTAGGGGCCCACGTACCCGGTACCCATACAAGAGTTTGAAGGGGGAAAATTCTGTCGACTCTTGGGGCACCTCCCTGTATGCGAACAACAAGTGGGGAAGGTATTTCTTCCAGTCCCTCCCATGCCATTCAGCAAACACCCGGAGCATTGACTTTAGGGTATCATTGAAGCATTCCACAAGCCCATTGGCTTGGGGGTGATATGGTGTCGTGCATCTCTGCACCACCCCACACTTCTTCCATAGACATTTCATTAGGTCTGACATGAAGGAACCCCCTCGATCGGTGATTACCTCCTGCGGAAACCCAACATGGGAGAAAATCCCAAGTAAGGCATCTGCCACTTTGTCTGTCCTCAGAGAGGATAGGGCGACTGACTCTGGGTACCGGGTGGCATAATCCACCACAGTCAGGAGAAATCTCTTCCCTGAGGAGCTGGGGGTATTTAAAGGCCTCACAATATCCATTCCCACCCTCTGGAATGGCTCCTCCACTATGGGCAATGGAATCAGGGCGGCTTGCGTTTTCTTTCCCACCTTCCCTATTTCTTGGCACCGGTGACAAGACCTGCAATACTCCTTCACCTGCTGGGTGAAGTTAGGCCAGTAGAAATTCTGGGCTAACCGCTGTGTGGTGTGCGTGATTCCCAGATGACCAGACAAGGGAATATCTTGGGCAACCTTGAGCAACTGCTCACAATATCCCTGGTGCACGATAAGCTGCCTGCCTAGCATCCCTCCCTCTCTCTGTACTGCCTGTGTATACATAAGTCCATTTTCCCAATAAAACTTCCATCTGCCATCACCTCCCTGTGCACCGTCTGAGTCTGCCCAAGCCCTCAGCTTTTCTAAACTAGGGTCACTTCTCTGAGCAGTTGTGAACCCCTCACACCTTCCCAAGGCATGGGACAGGTCCCCTTCAGTCACTAAACTAGGGTCCCTAGCACTAGCATCAGGGGCCTCGGGATCACTGTCAATCACAACCCTCTGAAAAGAGGTCACCCCTCCCTCTTCGAAGTAACCCTCTGTAGCTATGTGGGTACTTGCTACTGGGGAAATTTCTACCCTCTTTTTATCCGTCTCCCCTCTGGAGACACAGACTGGGGAACCAGCCTCTCAGTATCTTCCCCAATGGCTTCTGGGGGGTTCAGGGAACTACAATTTTCCCTGGCCACTTGACTAGGGGTAACTGCACATACCACCCCCTGCTGGAGATTGTTACCCAGGAGCACATCCACTGCTGATGTGTTAGCTACAGCCACCTGTTGCACAGTTCCCCCTGTTTCACCCCAGTCCAGGAGAACACTGGCCAGTGACAATGTTTTCTCTTCACCCGCAAAGTCCTGTACAGTCACGTATTTATTGGGTATAAGCTGACCAGGCTGTACCAGATCCACCTTTACCAATGTCAGGGATGCCCCTGTGTCCCTTAACCCCTGCATCTGTACGCCATTTACCATGACTGGGTGCATGTGTTCCCTCATGTTCACTGGCATGCTTCCAGGGACACACAAACAACCCACTTCCTTTCTGGTACTACTTTGTGTATTATTGTTTGCCCTTCTTGCACACTGTCTGGCAATGTGCCCAGTTTATTTACATAACCAACAAACATTTCTTACTTCAGAGAAACATTTTCTTTGAAACCTGGGGCTAACTGTTTCAGTGGAGGCAGTGAGGGTTTTAGCTGCCCTGAAGGTGTGCTTTTCCCTTTCTGCACTGCCACACTCGCCCCATTCGCTGTCAGAGCAGGTCTGCTCTTGGCATAGCAGTTCAAGAGTTCAGCAGCCTCTTGCACTGTTTTTGGATCTCAGTCCTCTAGCCAGGTTTTTAACTCTTCTGGGCATGCCCAATAAAACTGTTCTAATAAAATCACATTTTCAATTTTATTAACAGTGTTTGCCTCAATTCATTCCCACCAACGTTTTAAAAAACTGACATTGTTTCATGGCTAGCTCCTCATAGCTCATATCAGGGCTTCTCCTGAGCTTACAGAATTTAGCTCTGTATGATTCAGCAGTTAATTCAAACTTTTTTAGTAGTGCAGCTTTTAACTTGCTGTAATCATCACTGTCTTTGTTGTTCACTTGACCCAATGCATCCCGAGCTTTTCCGGTAAGCAGCGGGGATAGCTGGAAGCTCCAGGACTCTCTAGGAATTTTAGCCTGAATGCAAACATTTTCAAAAGAATTTAAAAAGGTGTCCATGTCCTCCCCTTCTTTAAACTCAGCTATTAATTTGGAGTTCAATTTGTAACCCAGTCCTGCAGTCCCAGTTAAACCCAAGCCACTTATCTGTCCTGGTGCCGCCGCTGGTTGGAGTCATAGCTTCTCCAGTTCATGTTGCCACTGGTGCTCCTCTCTCCTCTCCTCTGCAGCTCACTGTTCTCACTCTGCCTCTCTGCATTCTCACTCTTTCTTCTCTTCTGCCTCTTGCTGGCGCTCATGGTCCAAACGGTCTGCCTCTCGCTGTTCCCTTTCTCTCCTCTCCTCTCCTGGGACTCCAGCTCCATCCTGTGCAACTCAAGTTGTAACCTGAGAACTTCCAGATTCAGGATACTGGTGACTTGTCCCTGTTGCTGTGGCCCTTCACTGACAGTGGCCCTGCTGTCCACCTTATCGGCTCTGGACCCCTCACTGGCCACTAGTCCTTCCAGACTTGAGGTTTGGTCCCTTTCAGTCATGGTCTGTGACTTGCTGCTCTGGGTATCTGCTACCATCAGGGCCTCTATGAGGTTCTAGTTACTGGCTTTCACCCCAAGCGGGACTCCCCTGTCCCCGCACAAGTGCTTTAAGAATTCTACAGTGTGCCTGCTGTAGTCGGAAGCCATTTTCTTCTTCCCTCACTACTAATACTAATCTGACTGGCATTTCAGAGAAAAAAAAAAAAATAGGTGGGAACTTAACTGTAAATCAAGGGATATAGTTCCGTTTCCTTTTGAAATAAAACACTGCCTTTCTTTTGTTTTCCAAGTGAGCTAAACAGTCTCAAGCTGACACACTGAACAATGACGCTTATACCACCAAACTTTTTATGCCACCACTGCCAACCAATCTGTCACAAACTCGCTCATGAAAAAGGGCAATCCCACAGGAAATGGACCATATTTCTAGTCACAAAAGCTGCCTCTCCGGATGTGTTGATAATGTAGAAGTAGTCTCCAATATAGAGCATAAGGTGTGAGGGTGCTTCAAAAGATTATATCTGCAGACAGACTTTCTTGTGTTTCCAAATCTCTTTTTTATTTGCAATGTGGCAATCCTCAACGTTTCACCAAGTGTCTTGGCTTTATCAAGAGATGCCCTTACAAAAAATACACAAATATATAACATTAAAAAAGCTGTCTACAACCACACAAATATAATTTTTAATATACCTAGACAAGTGCCCACTGATGCCACTTACTTCATAAAATCACTTTCTTTTGCATTTGCATGAATTTCCAATCCTATGGAGAAAAAATCTTTTATATATATATATATTTATATATATATATATATATATATATATATATATATATATATATATATATATATATATAATGTATAAATCTTTACTTAATATGGTATGTCTATTATACACTCATATTCAAAAACAGGACCCAACACCAAAACACCAAATCTTAATAGGCAGTACTTAAACTTTTCCAATAAATATTAATCAGTACCTACATTTCCGAAAATTTTTGTAGGTAAATATGATCTCATTCATTCCTAAAAACTTTATCTGATATTTCTTCACATGCCCATCCAGGCTGGAATATAAACAGAGAAATACTTCTCAGATTTGTTGCAACACATCTCATGCTCCAGTTATTATCTCACCCCAGTTATCTCCCTTATGTCTCTCCATCATTTTTTATAAGGAAAGCCTGTATGAATTCCATTTTCTTCTAGCAATCCATGTATTCACAACTCTAGCTTGTAGTAAATAAGGGGCACTGATGTACCATTAAATAAATATAAAAATTATAAATCCATGGGTGTAAATGGTTCTATAGTAAACAATCAATAAATGAAATGCCTCAAGCTTAGGCATATCTGGTTTTCCTTTATTTATGCTTCTTTGGAAATACCATAATGAACTCCTCCCATTTTTCTTGTATTACTGCCGCATTTCTTTAACCAACTAGTTAACATATTAATGCAGATAAGTCTTATTCAGATAAACTCATATTGTACTATCCCCCCTCCAGATTTATCCACAGATCGTCACAAATCCTTTCCACATTTTTCACAAACTGGTTGTTAAAGGTTTACTGTAAGGCACTGCATTCCTACGTGTCTACGACTGTGAAGGCTACTAACACATTCTCATAATTGAGCTTGCCTTGCAACAAGTTATAGAAACAGCCGTCATTTATAAAATCTAAAGTTCAGAAATTGCTTCGAATAAGCTTACATTCTTATGTGTCTCTAATCACAAATCTCACAATGGTCATGTTAGCTTTCCTCTAATCGCAAATCTCATAATGGCCATGTTAGCTTTCCTGTAACTTCTAAAATGCCGTTTGTGTAATGCTACCAAAATATCTCTCTGCTCCTAAAATCTGTATATTTTATTAAATCTTTACCTGCCAGTCTCAAAAATTAAGTCACAGCTTTAGTTTCCAAAAGGTTCTAGTCCTTATTTCATAAATTTCCCCTCTACACGAAGACGCTGTGGGGAGTCCCCTAGGGTTTCCTGCCCATCGCTTCAGCCCGACTTAAAAGCGCTCATCTAATGACATCACACCATTCTGCTCTTAAAGACAAATTACCATTAAAGCTAAGTTCGTCATATTTTTTGCATCAGTAATATTTAAACCATCATATTAGTCTCTATTAATAAGTAATATGTGTCTTATTCAAAATCTTGGAGACGCCTTCTCTAGAATCCCAGACTTTCGTGATCATAGCAGTCCCCATTGTAATCTGCATCTCATTCACTCCGATGTCCTCTCTGTGACTTAGCTCTTATGCAAATGCCTATAAGTTATCTGCAAGGATATTCGTATTAAGCCTATCGATATTCTTATCATCATCTCAATCTCCCTTAAACTATTTTAATTCTTCTTGTGATATTCTCAAAAAATGTTCTCTAAGTTATTTAGATCATTACAAGGGCACCCTCTTCTACTTTAAGCTAATTATCAGTCACTTCATAATCCTATTTAAAATGACTACCCTCATAGAACTAGTAAATAGATACATATCCCCATATACCCACTCTCAGTTCAAGGCTCCTCATGGAGACAGGTCAAAATAGTTATAACTGGCACAATCTCCATTCACATCTCATTCCCCTAGAGGTCATCTCTATGAAGAAATTCCTGTAACCATAACAGATCTGTTCAAGCATTCCTATGACATATTCTAGTATACAAACTTGTATTTAATATGTCTGGTACTAGTTTTTAATTCTTAAAAAATCTGTATATATTTCCTTCAATTTTATAAATTATTCCAATAACAGCATTCTCTATTTCAATTAATCTTTCAATTACTCTAATGTTCCACCTTATAGAATGACTTTCATTTATATATCAAGCCTTAAAATAATCCTATAGGTATATATACATATACCTATTTCCTTGTCAATCTCTATAACATTTATGATTTTTCTGTCTACCTATGACAACAGCTCCAGTTAATGTCTTTATTTAGACCAATTCTTGGATCCAAAACTTTCATTTCAAATATCCATTTTGTCTCAGCCCTCTCTACTGTTTTATTGTGATCGCCCCCTCTGTCAGAGGATTTCATCATCTCTAGTCCCCAGAATCTTAAAGATGCCCCTGTATGCCCTGCTTCTAAAAAGTGATCTACTACTGGGGTAGATTTCTTATTCCTGATGTTAGTCTTATGTTCTTGAATGTGTTGTTTGAGGGGGGTCTTATCGTCTTCCCAATATAAATCTTGTCACATGGACATTGCAGTACATACATAACCCCCGCAGAGTCGTAGGTGATAAATTGTTTAATCTCATATTCCTTATTATTATAAGGATGCCTGTATCGCTGTTTCTTGCTGGTATGCCCACAAACTGAGCACCTACCACAAGGTACCATCCCAGGTTGCAAGAGACCTAATAGTAACTGCCTATTTTCTAGGGTCTTCCCCTGTATGTGGTCAGTATGTACCAACTTATCCTTTAAAGTGAATACTTTCCTTTCCGCTATCTTTGGAAATGTTTGGAAAACATTGTTTTCCATCGGATAGTCCTTCAGAATAGACCAGTGTTTGTGTATTATCCCTCTTATCGCTCTCATTTTATGGTTGTGTTTGACACTAAAAACTATAGGTCTATCTGGTTGGGTATCTCCTATTCTACTTAGAGCTTCCGACTGTGTAACATTCCCTACCCTTTTTCTAACTTGATATAAGGTCTTTCCACTATAGCCACATACCTTAAATCTGTCAGAGGCTGCCTCAAGTTCGTTAGTAAAATCCTGTTCTTCCCCACAATTTCTGCGAATGTGCAGAAACTGTGAGTATGGAATGCTCTCATTTAACTGTTCCGCATGAAAACTACTAGCATGTAATATTGTATTACATGCTGCATCTTTCCTGAATAATGTTGTAGTAAGGCCCCCTTCTCCATTAACAATTCTTACATCTAAATAAGGTATTGAAATTGCACTACAGTCCATAGTGAACTTCAGATTCATGTCACAGGAGTTCAAGTATTCAACAAATGCCAGAAGATCATTATTCGAGCCTAACCATAATATGAATAAATCATCTATGTATCTCTTGTACAGTTTAATATATCGGAAAAAATTATTGTTCCGTCCATCCAGTATATAGGTGTTCTCAAATTCTGACATGTATGCATTTGCATACCCCAGCGTCATTGTAGTCCTCATGGCTGTCCCTCTTGTCTGTTTGAAAAAGGTCTTCTCAAATCTAAAGTAACTATTCATAAGAATGGACTCTGCCAGCATAAGTAGTATCCCTGTTCTTGGATGTATTCCCCCTTCTCTTTGATCTAGTAATTTCCCCATGGCTGTAATTCCCTCTTGGTGAGGTATGGAGGTGTATAAATCGGATACATCTAATGTGACTAATAAAATGGATCTTCTTTCTATCTCTGTCAAATGCACTTCCCTCAGCATATTTATAAAATGAGAGGTGTCTCTCACATATGTAGGAATCTTCTCCACTAAGGGTTGCATATGATAATTTAAATAGTCTAAAATGGGTTCAAATATATTGTATATACCCGATACTATCAGACGTCCTGGTGGATCTATCTGATTCTTATGCATTTTTGGCAGTGTGTAAAAAATAGGGTCCTTGGGAATTTCTGTATCAAAAGTTCTCCTTCCCATTCCTTTAAAAAATTGCAGAGTTTCAATTCTTCTATTAATCCTATAAGTTCTCTCTTTATTGTATCCAATGGGTCTATGTCAAGCTCCATATAATTCGTAGTGCTCTCCAGCAACCTGGTACATATATTTCTATAGTGTTCATAATCTAAAATCACAATGCCTCCCCCCTTATCTGCTGGCTTAATTATTATATTCTTATCGCTTTTTAAAATATTCAAAGCATGTCTTTCTGTATATGTTAAATTATCATACAAACACTGGTCTATTCTGAAGGACTATCCGATGGAAAACAATGTTTTCCAAACATTTCCAAAGATAACGGAAAGGAAAGTATTCACTTTAAAGGATAAGTTGGTACATACTGACTACATACAGGGGAAGGCCCTAGAAAATAGACAGTTACTATTAGGTCCCTTGCAATCTGGGATGGTACCCTGTGGCAGGTGCTCAGTTTGTGGGCATACCAGCAAGAAACAGCGATACAGGCATCCTTATAATAAGGAATATGAGATTAAACAATTTATCACCTTCGACTCTGCGGGGGTTATATATGTACTGCAATGTCCATGTGACAAGATTTATATTGGGAAGACGATAAGACCCTCAAACAAAGCATTCAAGAACATAAGTCTAACATCAGAAATAAGAAATCACCCAGTAGTAGATCACTTTTTGGAAGCAGGGCATACAGGGGCATCTTTAAGATTCTGGGGACTAGAGATGATTTAACCCTCCGACAGGGGGGCGATCACAATAAAACAGTAGAGAGGGCTGAGACAAAATGGATATTTGAAATGAAAGTTTTGGATCCAAGAATTGGTCTAAATAAAGACATTAACTGGAGCTGTTGTCGTAGGTAGACAGAAAAATCATAAATGTTATAGAGATTGACAAGGAAATAGGTATATGTATATATACCTATAGGATTATTTTAAGGCTTGATATATGGATGAAAGTCATTCTATAAGGTGGAACATTAGAGTAATTGAAAGATTAATTGAAATAGAGAATGCCGTTATTGGAATAATTTGTAAAATTGAAGGAAATATATACAGATTTTTTAAGAATTAAGAACTAGTACCAGACATATTAAATACAAGTTTGTATACTAGAATATGTCATAGGAATGCTTGAACAGATCTGTTATGGTTACAGGAAATTCTTCATAGAGATGACCTCTAGGGGAATGAGATGTGAATGGAGATTGTGCCAGTTATAACTATTTTTACCTGTCTCCATGAGGAGCCTTGAACTGAGAGCGGGTATATGGAGATATGTATCTATTTACTAGTTCTATGAGGGTCGTCATTTTAAATAAGATTATGAAGTGACTGATAATTAGCTTAAAGTAGAAGAGGGTGCCCTTGTAATGATCTAAATAACTTAGAGAACGTTTTTTGAGAATATCACAAGAAGAATTAAAATAGTTTAAGGGAGATTGAGATGATGATAAGAATATTGATAGGCTTAATACGAATATCCTTGCAGATAACTTATAGGTATTTTCATAAGAGCTAAGTCACAGAGAGGACATCGGAGTGAATGAGATGCAGATTACAATGGGGACTGCTATGATCACGAAAGTCTGGGATTCTAGAGAAGGCGTCTCCAAGATTTTGAATAAGACACATATTACTTATTAAGAGAGACTAATATGATGGTTTAAATATTACTGATGCAAAAAATATGACAAACTTAGCTTTAATGGTAATTTGTCTTTAAGAGCAGAACGGTGTGACGTCATTAGATGAGCACTTTTAAGTCGGCTTGAAGCGAGCAAGCAGGAACCCTAGGGGACTCCACAGCGCTCTTCGCAGAGGGAAATTTATGAAATAAGGGCTAGAACCTTTTGAAACTAAAGCCGTGACTTAATTTTCTAGACTGGCAGGTAAAGATTTAACAAAATATACGGATTTTAGGAGCAGAGAGATATTTTGGTAGCATTATACAAACGGCATTTTAGAAGTTACAGGAAAGCTAACATGGCCATTATGAGATTTGCGATTAGAGGAAAGCTAACATGACCATTATGAGATTTGCGATTAGAGACACATAAGAATGTAAGCTTTATTCAAGCAATTTTAGAACTTTAGATTTTATAAATGATGGCTGTTTCTATAACTTGTTGCAAGGCAAGCTCAATTATGAGAATGTGTTAGTAGCCTTCACAGTCGAGACAGGAATGCAGTGCCTTACAGTAAACCTTTAACAACCAGTTTGTGAAAAATGGAAAGGATTTGTGATGATCTGTGGATAAATCTGAGGGGATAGTACAATATGAGTTTATCTGAATAAGACTTATCTGCATTAATATGTTAACTAGTTGGTTAAAGAAATGCGGCAGTAATACAAGAAAAATGGGAGGAGTTCATTATGGTATTTCCAAAGAAGCATAAATAAAGGAAAACCAGATATGCCTAAGCTTTAGGCATTTCATTTATTGATTGTTTACTATAGAACCATTTACACCCATGGATTTATAATTGTTATATTTATTTAATGGTACATCAGTGCCCCTTATTTACTACAAGCTAGAGTTGTGAATATATGGATTGTTAGAAGAAAATGGAATTCATACAGGCTTTCCATATAAAAATGATGGAGAGACATAAGGGAGATAACTGGGGTGAGATAATAACTGGAGCATGAAATGTGTTGCAACAAATCTGAGAAGTATTTCTCTGTTTATATTCCAGCCTGGATGGGCATGTGAAGAAATATCGGATAAAGTTTTTAGGAATGAATGAGATCATATTTACCTACAAAAATTTTCGGAAATGTAGGTACTGATTAATATTTATTGGAAAAGTTTAAGTACTGCCTATTAAGATTTGGTGTTTTGGTGTTGGGTCTTATTTTTGAATATGAGTGTATAATAGACATACCATATTAAGTAAAGATTTATACACTATATATATTTAAAAGATTTTTTCTCCATAGGATTGGAAATTCATGCAAATGCGAAAGAAAGTGATTTTGTAAGCATAAGATTTTATGAAGTAAGTGGCATCAGTGGGTACTTGTCTAGGTATATTAAAAATTATATTTGTGTGGTTGTAGACAGCTTTTTTAATGTTATGTATTTGTGTATTTTTTGTAAGGGCATCTCTTGATAAAACCAAGACACTTGGTGAAACGTTGAGGATTGCCACATTACAAATAAAAAAGAGATTTGGAAACACAAGAAAGTCTGCAGATATAATCTTTTGAAGCGCCCTCACACCTTATGCTCTATATTGGAGACTACTTCTACAAACTCGCTCAGCCAGTCAGTCCTTTACTCCCAAAGTGCCAACCTCTGAGCGTATGATTTGTGTACAGTGAACAGAACAAGGTAATACTCTTGTCTGTTTTGTGGGTTCAAGTCACCTTAGTCTCAAGCTCTGGAGGGATTCAAATTGATGACCTCTTGTTAGCATACCCAATTATCAGGCTCAGATAATTCTGTCTTCGGGGGGCCAGATATCTTTGCCTACGGGCACCCAACCAGGTCTTTCAAATGAACCCTTAGAACTCTATGCAAGACTTTAGAGAACTCTATCCATTTCCCAGTTTGGTATACAATAAGCCCATACACAGTGTTACTTATAACCTTTAAAAGCTCCACTTAAAATAAAAAGAAATGTCAAGGCACTCCATGCAGTTTCCGTTTGTAAAATATTTCTTTACTTTAAAAATATCAAAACAGAACAATAATTACAGAACAAAATATATCCCAACACACACAGCCTTAAAACAAATAGGTTTAAAGTGCAAGTTTCTACAGCACATACATTCAGACTGGTCTAATCTTACTCTCTTTCAGTGCTGTGATGATTCTCCCTCAGTCACATAATATTGTCTTGTGTGTCTCTGTCAAGGTTCTTTCAGCAATTAAACACAGTTCTGAGCCAGCCTTCTCATGAGGTCACTAACTCCACCTTGGTGTAACAGCATCTATATTTTATCTCACAGGATGTCCAAATAAAATATTTAAAAAAACATAATAGGTGACCTCACTGCCTTTCCTCCCTCAGGTTAACCAGACCAAACCAGTTTGTGCTCTGCTACACATACATCTCCAAAGTTTATGTGAGCTAAGCCACTGTATTCAAGCAAACGTGTATTTGCCTCTTTAATCCCATCTGGACCTTGGAATCTACACCTCAAAAGTCTCTCTGATGTAATTCAAGGGTTCCCTGGGAAAGTATATCGGACCTTCCAAATTCGTCTGGGTCCTCCCTGGCTCAGACATCAACCTCTCTTCAATGTCCATTCTGGCTTCTCTCTGCCCCCCAAGTTCTTCCTGACGACTATTGTAAATCAAAGGATTTCCCCTGAGGGAATTATGAATACTAATCTTATTTCCTGGGATGAAAGCAAATTGACAAGGTAATTGCACCCCAGATATCTGCAGTTTAGCTATGTCCTGTCCTTTGAACTTATCCTTGGGGGGTCTTGATGTGTCAGTTCCAGTAAGACAGTAGTTTCCTCAAACTGACCTACCCATCACATATTTTATACGTAATAAAAAAATTGGTACAGCAATCAGAGCTGGCTGTCCACATCACACTATCCTGTACAGTTTTTATAATTTTCTTATTTTATTGTTGTTAATAATAATAAAATGCTGCTTGCGAATGTTATAGCTTTCCTGGTTTGCCTGTGCTTCCTGACCTATGCCTCTACCACAAGGGTGGAATACTGGTTGCCACAGAAGGCTGCATTAAGTTGAAGAGGAAGAACTCAAGGGAAAAAACACAATGCTAGTTTAGTACTGAGGTTGCCCAGGCAGTAAGGGACAAGAGGTTAGCCTATGAGAATTCAGGAGGACTAAGAGAGTGGAAGAGAGGGAGGATTACCTGAAGATGGCTAGTGTGGCAGGTAAGGTAGTCTGGTGAGCTAAGGTATAGAAGGAACTGCAGCTGGCTGAGGGAATTATGATGGGGAAGAAGGCCTTTTTTTCACTATATTAGCAAGAAAAGGGACAAGAAAGATGGGATTGTTAGGCTAAAGAAATGGGATGGTTGGGTTGAGGTGAATAGTGGCAAAGCAGAGGTACTGAATGAGTACTTCTGTTCTGTCTTCACCA
This sequence comes from Neoceratodus forsteri, assembly GCA_016271365.2. Lineage (NCBI taxonomy): Eukaryota > Metazoa > Chordata > Ceratodontiformes > Ceratodontidae > Neoceratodus > Neoceratodus forsteri. The sequence continues at coordinate 920,157,595 of CM057459.1, read as the reverse complement.
GGGAGAAAGATGGACCAGTGCTACTAGGGGGAAGAAGAGGAGCAGGGGGTGCACAGATGTAGTGATAGAGGTAAATTGGATGAGACAGGGCTGCTAGCATTGAAGGTGGACAAGTCCCTAGGCCTGGGCAGCATACACCCAAGGGAGCTGAGTAAACTGGTGGAGGCGCTTGCAAATCCACTGGCTGACTTGTTCAATAGTTCACTGGAGTCAGGCATGGTACCATAGATCTAGAGAATGGCACATGTGGTGCCCTTCCAAAAGAGTGATTCCAAGGACAACCCAGGGAATTATAGACCAGTCAGTCTGACCTCAATTGTGTGCAGACTCGTACAGCATACTTAAGGAAAAGTTGGTAGAGTATTTAGATGAGTGTGGTCTCCAGGATGTGAAGCAGCATGGGTTTACAGAAGGGAGGCAATGTCAAATTAATCTGACTTGACTTCTTTGACTGGGTTGCTAAAACAGTGGACAGAGACCAAGACATGGACATCCTTTACCTGGACTTCAACAAGGCCTTTGGCTCTGTATCCCACAAGAGGTTAATCAAGACGTTGGTGGATCTTGGGGCTGGAGAGACATTGACCGGATGGCTGAAAAACTGTCTGAGGGGCAGGACCCAGAAAGTGGTGGTGGGATGTGAGCTATCTAGCACCAGGGAGGTCACCAGCGAGGTCCTGCAGGGCTCAGTGCTAGGACTGGTGCAATTCAGTGTCTTCATAAATTATATTGATGATGCAATTAAGGGCATAATGTGCCTATACGTGGAAAACACCAAGCTCTGTGGGAGGGTGGGCACAGCAGAAGAGATAAAGGACCTAAAGGAGGATCTGGAATAACTAGAGAGGTGGTTGGGGATTTGGCAGCTTAGCTTCAATGCAAAGAAATGCAGTTATGCATACTGGAGCCAAGAACCCCAGGAGAGAGTACAGTTTGCATCAGAGGAGGTGAAAGATCTGGGAGTGATGATCACTGATTACAGGAAGCACTCCACATAGTGTAGGAAAGCAGCAGTAAAGGCAAATAAAATGTTGGGCTGCATTGCCAAAGGGATCAGCAGCAGGTGAGAGGATGGTACAGCTCATTGGTGAGGCAGCATCTGAAGCACAGTGTACAGTACTTGTGCCCATACCTTAAAAATGACATCAACCTGCTGGAGACAGTCCAAAGGAGGGCAACGAAGATGATCAAGGGCCAGCAGGGTACAACATATGAGGAGAGGTTGGAGGCCCTGAATATGTACACCCTGGTAGAGAGAAGAGAGAGAGGGGACATGACTGAGTCCTTCACATACCTGAAAGAAATAAATAGGGTGGATTAGAAAGGTCTCAAAACTGAAACAGTCTCAAATGGGGGGGATTAGAAGGGAGGCTAGGAGGCATTTCTTCATGGAGAAGGTGGTGGTGAGTTGGAATGTGCTTCCAGAATAGGCAGTTTATTCAAAGATGGTAAGCAGCTTCAAGAAAGGCTGGGACAGGGTTAGGGGAAAAGTAAGGGTGACGGTAAGGTTGGATGGATTGGAAGGATGGAAAGGGGGGGGGTGGGGTCAGCACCTTAAGCTGAGAATCCTACAATACCAGCAGACTAGCTAAACCAAATGGCTTTTTTCTACTGGCTTCTTTGTATGTTCCTAAGCATAAAGCAATGCCCGTAATATTTTCAGCCAACATTCAAATCCAGTTTGATGGTAAGGAGAAAGGAAAAACAAAGATGTTGGGATTGTTGTCTGCCTTAATGCTAGAAAACACACACAATGTAGAGTTCCAGGGAGATATGACATGTGGGTCTAAACAGCTACAATGTCAGTAAAGCAAGAGTCAGAAACTTGTGCAAAGCACAAATGGGCAGGTAAGGCCACAGAGACATCGTTATCCTTGCCTTAACCTGAACTAATCCCAAAATGTTGTTGGTGGTAGGAAAACTGTTTTAGAGATTGTGGCAGTTTTGTTTACCTTACTTTTGTTAAGGAGACAAGGAGACATTTGCATGAATGAGTCTGTAGCTAGAGCTATGCTGGGGGAAAGTCAGTGAAGAAGGCAGCGTGAACAAATCTGCAGCTGTCTTGCACTTCATTAGTATGTTAACCACTTTATTATATATTGTAAGATGAAAATGAATTATCATTTTTTTTGCTTCTTTTTAATATATAAAGAATATTTTTTTTAAATGCTAGCCTGGAGTGCTGTGTATTTCCTGTTCAGATCTGCAGCAGAAGCCTGATGATTGCTATTGTTGCTGCTTGGTTTACAATGAACATGCTCCATGCATGCCACTTGTTTTACAATAAACACAGGTTGCAATGAATTTCAGGTCATGCCACCCTCATCTTTTGCTTTTTATGAAATGTCACAGATTCCTCTGTGCGTCTCTCACATAGTTCATTGCAGGCAACATGCAGGGCAAGTCTGTTGGGCATCAAATCCTGGTGGGCCAAAAGTCAAGCATATCTCCACCACATGGGAACAGGAATGACAGCTGGCTTACAATGCTGCATCTTTAATGGCAAATAATCCTTGGCCCCACAAGAAGCACCCTCATCCTGTTAGCCCACCTGACCCATCCTATGACCCACAACAGCTCTCTCCCACTGTTGCTGCCACTTGACTCACCCACAGACAAACCTCCCTCCAACTGCTAGCCTGCCCACCACCTGACAAAGCCCCATCAGTATCTCCTTCCCACTCCTGCCATCACCCAGCCCTGGCCACAAACACAGCTCCCTCCAAATGCAGGCCTGCCCACCATCCAGCAAAGTCCCAGCCATATTAGAAACTGTATCCCATTACTAACACCACGCAACCAAGCACTGGCCACAGACACAGATTACTCCCTCTGGTATCCCACATGCCACCTGATAAAGCCCAAGCCACACATGAAACTCCCTTCCTCTACTGCCACTATCTAACCCAGCCTGGCCACTGACAGAGCTCCCTCTGCTGCTGCCCCTGGCACCCAAGCCATCCATGGCAGTACAAGATGCCCTCTCAGTGCTGATCTACTCACCTTTCGATCCATCCCAGGACACACAAGAAGCTCCCTCATGCCGCTGCAATGACCTAATCTGGCCACAGACACAGCCTACTCTTTCTGTTGGCCCACCCACCAACTGGCAAAGCCCTAGCCAACAAGAAACTCCTAAACACTGCTGGTTCACCACCCAACTTATCCTTGACCACACAAATGACTCCATTCTGCAACTTCCTTGCATGCCACCCAGCTAATCCTCGACCCTAGGTAGCCCAGAAGAAAAAATTACTCACCTTAGTAATGTTGTTTCTTCTAATGGAGTCTTGCTATATTATGACATATGCAGTGAATCCCAACCTTCGAACTGCTCCGGAGGTGAAAGAGTTAACTTTCCATGCCAGGCATGGAACTTTGAGCATGAGCTCGATTGAAAACTCTGTCTGTTGTTCTTCAAACTCAAACTGTCAGATCTTTATGAGCAAAACTCACTAAGGTTCTGTGTGGAAGGTGTAAACCTACACTAGCCAACTGGCTACTAAATATAAGAACACATTTTTTGGTCCCAAAACAAAGACTCAAGTCAGGGGATCCAAAAAATGAAAAACACAACACCCAAACACCCCAAAAAGGAGGGGTGAAAAAACAAGGTGGGCATCTACTAATGCCAACACTGCACTGCCCACCCACATCCCAAAAGCAGAGGTTCTGAGAGTGGTGGGGTCATAATATAGCAAGACTCCATTAGAAGAAACAAGATTACTAAGGTGAGTAATTTTTCTTCAAACAACATGAAGTCTTGCTATATTATGACATATGCAGACTACACAGCAGTACCTCCATGGAGGAGGGACAGAACCTACTTTAGGAAATAGGCTCTGAAGCACGGTTGTAATGAAACCGAGCATCACTCCTAGCCTGGATGTCCAGGGAGTAATGCTTGGTAAAAGTGTGAACTGTTTTCCAGGTAGCTGCTTGACATATCTCTAGGATAGGATGTCCTGGCAGCAGCCAGAGACGCAGCTGTACCTCTGGTAGAGTGAGCCCTCAGGCCTGATGGAGGAACCCTACCCAGTTTTTCATAGCAAAATTGATACAAGAGACAATCCACCTGGCAATGGATCTTTAGTGGCAGGTTTCTTTACCAACCTCACCATAAGTGAGGAACAGTTGGAGGAGTCAAACCCATGACCCTTGGTACGCTCTATGTAGTAACTAAGGGCTCTTTGACATCTAAACTGTGCAGTCTCCTCTCGCCAGAGGAGGAATGGTCAGTGAAGTACACAGGGAGAGACATAGATTGTTTAAGGTGGAAGTCTGAAACCACCTTAGGCAAGAACTTTCTGTTAGTCCTGAGGACCACCTTATCTCTATGAAAGGAGATAAAATCAGGTTCCACTGACAATGCTTGTAATTCACTTATGCACCTGGCAGAAGTGATGGCTACCAAAAACACAGTTTTCCAAGTCAAGTACTTAAGCTCTGCTGAAGACAGGGGCTCAAAATGGGGTTGCATAAGCTGAGCAATGCAGATATTAAGATCCCAGGCAGGGGCAGGGTCCCTGAATGGAGGGTTGGTGTGAAGCAACCCCCTTGAAAAACTTGGAGAATACAGGATGAGCTGAAAGAGAAGTGGGTTTACCTGCTGATAAGAAAGCAGACACGGCTGCCAGGTGCACTTTTAGGGTAGCTGGTCTCAGCCCCAAGGTATTTAAGTGGACCATATAATCCAGGACTGTGGGTAAGTCAGCAGATTCTGGGGAAATATGCTTGCCAGAGCACCACATGGAAAATCTCTTCCATTTGGAATTATAAGTAGCCCTGGTGGAAGGATTCCTAGAAAGCCTTCAAGATATCCAATACACCTTGGGAGAGGTGTAGGTCAGCAAACTCTAACTCTTCAAGAGCCAGGCCTTAAGATTGAGAGATTTGAGATTCGGGTACCAAACTCTCCCCTGAGCACAGGTTAACAGGTTGTGATTCCTGGGAAGACACAGGGGAAGGTGGACTGCTAAGGACATAAGGAGTGGGTACCAGGGCTGTCTGGCCCAATCTGGAGCAATCAGGATCATCTTGCAGGGTTGAGATCTGATTTTGGCTAGCACCTTGAATAGAAGAGGGAAGGGGGGAAAAGCATAGAGAAACTTCCCTTCCCAACTGAGAAGGAAGGCATCCAGAGGGACTGAGCCCAACACTGGGGGCCTGCAGCAAAAAAGAGGAAGTTGATGATTGTCTGGGGCTGCAAAAAGATCTATCTGCGGGGTGCCCCATCTGGCAAAGACTACCTCCAGTACTAGGGGATCCAGTGACCATTCGTGATGGCCCTGGGAAATCCTGCTGAGAGCATCTGCCAGGACATTGTCCTTGCCTGGGAGGTGAACTGCCATAGGGGAGGTGTTCAGGGAATAAGCCAGAGACCTAACTTCATTGCTTGGTGCACAAGGCATGACCCAGTGCCTCCTTGCTTGTTGATGTACCACATATAGAGGTGTTGTCTGTTCTGACCTGAACAACTTTGTTCTGAACAGATGTGGAAAAAACTTGAAGTGCTAGAAAACTGCTCTGAGTTCCAACAGATTGATGTGGAGCAGAGATTCTGGGGGACCACAATCCCTGGGTAGTGAGTTCGCCCATGAGCGCCTCCACCCCAAGAGGATGCATCTGTAGTAAGGATTAAGGAGGTGAGACTGAGGGTGAAGGGGACCCCTGTCTCAGATTGCTCTGGTCCTGCCACCACTGAAGGGCTTGGATCAGGGTTGAATCACCGGATCAATTTGGTTAGAGGGTCTCTCCTTTGAGACCAAAAGGCTCTCAAATGGAACTGGATGTTCCTCATCTGAAACCTTGCTCCCTGCACTACTGCTGCAGAAGCAGCCATGTGCCCCAGGAGCTGCAGAAAATGCCTTGCTGGTCCAGAGACCTGCAGGGTGAAAGAGGAGGCAAGAGAGACCAGGGTCTTTGCTCTTTCCAGAGGAAGGAAGGCTCTGGCCTCTTTTGTGTTTAGTTCTGCACCTATGAAGGTGAGAAGCTGGACAGGCTCTAGAACTGACTTTGGAAGATTGAGAAGGAAACCTAGAGATGTGAGCAGTCGCTGAGTTACCTGAAGGTGTAGTTTGACTTGTTCTGGAGACTGGCCTACTATGAGCCAGTCGTCCAGGTAAGGAAAAATGGCAATCTTTTGCCTTCTTAAGTGGGCAACTGCTACTGCCAGGCATTTTGTGAATACCCTCGGGGCAGAGGTGAGGCCGAAGGGCATTGTGCTTGTTTAGGTATCTGAGATCCAGGATGGGCCGCCATTCTCCTGTCTTTTTTGGGGTAAGGAAGTACCTGGAGTACAACCCTTTGCCCTGGTGTAGGGGTGGAACCCTTTCCACAGCTCTGAGAGCCAGGAGGGTAGAAACTTCTGTTTCTAGGGCAAGTGCCTCTGATGAATTTGCAGGTGGAAAGGACCTGGTTCTCTTTGGAAATTTTTGAAGCTGAGAATCAGTCCCTGGCTTACTACTTCCAGGACCCACTTGTCTGATGTTAAAGACTTCCAGTCCTGGACAAAGTAAGCCAGCCTGCCCCTACAGGTAGTGGAGAATCGGCCCTGGCCACCCCATCAGGGTGCCTGCTTGGCAGGGGCTTTAGGCTGAGGGTGAAGCAGGTCTGCTTGTACCCCATCTGCCTCTCCCTCTAAAGAACCCCCTCTGGACATAAGCTGAAGAGGAGGCCTGGGCTTGGTAAAAAGGCCTATGAAAAGGTCTGTCCCTGCCCCTGGAAGGCTGCCTTTGAGGAGTGGCCTGCCTTTCCTTGGCCTGTGCACTCCTATAGGTGGTTCTATACTCATCCATTTTCTTCATGTAATTCTCTGTCTGCTCGCCAAACAGAGAATTACCCACAACAGGAAAATCCATGGCCTTAGTCTGGGTATCCGTGACAGGCTAGTACATCTGAGCCAGCTTATCTCTGCGGCGCCACAGATGTAGCCATGACTCTTGATAACACATCATTAGAGTCCACTGCAGCATGGAATTGCACCTTGATGCCTCAATACCATCAGCAGCCACCTGCTCCAGCTCCTGGCAAGCTGGCTAGGGACCTGTTTTGCTAGAGCCATAACAGTATCCCATCTGGATTTCTGATATCTAGCAACATAAGCTTATAATTTGCCTGTCTGAGTCCCAAGGATGCTGCCATGTACTGTTTCTTTGCCATGGCATCAATCCTCCTGGAGTCCTTGTCAGGGGTGGCCAAGGGAATATTTGTTTTGTCAAGGCTGCAGCCTGCACTACCCCAACATGGCTGCATTGTTGTGTAAGGAATTCAGATCAGAGCCTGACAATGTGTACTCTTGTCCATTCTTTTATCCACAGGAGGTATAGTGTGAGGAGTTTTTAAATTTTACTGTCTGTTTCCCAAAAGATTTATGCAAAGGAATAGAAAGTCTCCTAGACTCTGGGATATCCATCATTTCACATAGTCAGGCTCCTCTTGATCATCCACAGCTTCCTCCATAGGAGCTGGAGGGTTTCAGCACTTTTTATAAAACATAAAACGAGAGGGGACTCAGAAACCTAGGGGAGACACTCTTGAAGGTCTGTCTGGGGAGATGTCCGTTCTAATGGGCACATCCAGACTTTCAAACCACATTCACTCTCCTCACACCTCTTCCCCTCCTCCAGTTCATAAAATTCTCTAAATCATATTCTGAACCGTGGAACCGGATCAACCGTCACGCTATTCTGATGGTGCTGGTTCGTCGGAACCAGGGAAAGCGACTGGATAATTTTAATCGCTTTGGCTATTTCTTCAGTGATTGGAGATGGAAATTTTGGCTCCACACCTGCTGATTTTCTAGTCCTTTTTGCAGGAACTGACTCCTCCTAGTCGGCTCTCCTTTTTCCCGAGGAAGTCTCGCCCTGGTCAGAGGGCACTCCCTCCGGTTCGGTTACAACCGAACCGGGCTGGCCATCCGGGTCAGCTGACTTCTTGGCCTCTCTTTCCCTGAGCCTACAACTCTCTTATCCAGGATAGACGCAGGAAAATTTTTGCAAATCTGGCAGTCTGCATTGAGGTGGTCAAACCCCAGACAATAAACACAGGTGGTGTGGGGCGCCTGGCAAAGGCTTCCCCACAAACACTGCAGTGTTGAAACCCAGTGGGCACGGTTTTTCGTTTGGGTTTCTCAGACATAGTGCCAGCCTAACCAAAACTTGTCCGTTTATGGCAATCCGCCAAACAAGACTCTCTTATCGGTTCCCAACCATCTCACGGGTCGTGGAAAAAACTGTAATGAAATCCATTTTTTTTAGAACCGATAAGAACCGGGAACCGCACTCTAAAAGACAGATTTAATGTATTTACAACAACCTGTTCGGTTCAAACCGAACCGATAATACCGTTTACAAGTTCCACACAGAAAGAAATGTAAAACCTATCTAGTACTTACGATACCACAGACAGAGCTTGAACTGACCGGTTGCGGTTTAAATTCGGTTAAAAAACTGAGAAATTACTACTCTAACCGACAAAATGAACTGAGCAGAAGGAGAAATCTCCTGAGCGACTGTTCAGTGAGGCGGAGTAAAGAATCTGACAGTTTGAGTTTGAAGAACAATAGACAGAGTTTTCAACCGAGCTCGTGCTCAAAGTTCCATGCCTGGCATGGAAAGTTAACTCTTTCACCTCCGGAGCAGTTCGAAGGAACTCACTGCATATGTCATAATATAGCAAGACTTCATGTTGTTTGAATGTAATTCATGCCTACCATTTAAACCGCGGGCCCAGAAGTGCTGAAGGAAGAGAACCCAGATGGATCCAAAAAAACATTATATGTGTCAATATGTGTATCAGTGTGTATGAGTATTGGGGGGAAATCACCTGTAGGGGTGTGAGGGTTAATGTGTATGAGGCCTACAGGAGTGAGTGGTAAAGCCATCCCTTCAACCCTTGGTGTTTTTATCAGATGTTTTGTAATCCTGTTGCATATTCTGTTCCCCTAGTCATCCCAGATGTCACTACATCTTGCACATACCTTAGGGTTTTCTCTGCCCAACCATGAGGATGGCTGGTGCGACTGGGCAGAGCTCCAAATTCTCCCTCTCCCCATTGCTAGACTGACGGCGGTAAAGACTGCTACAAATGGATCTGAAGATGACCTGGTTCAGGTAAAAGAACTACACCACTCCCAACCTCTGGTGTTCATCCCAGTTGTTTTGTAACAACCTTGCTGGACACTTTGCTCCCCTAGTCATCCTGTATGTATGTCTTGCACATGCTTTGGAGTTCTCTCCTCCCAGCCATAAGAATGACTGCTGCAATGCAACAGAGGAATGAGCTGAGCTCTCTGTCATCATCCCCAGATCTGGCACAGCCACCACCCCAACTCCTGGAAATCTTCCTACATATTTGGTGTCCCTGCTGGATACTCTGCTTGGGTATTGCAGTTAGAAAGGTGAATGCTGGCATGGTGCAGATGGCTCCAATCTCTGTGAAGATGTCGACACTGGCAGGGAAGTGTAGTTGAGAAGCTTGAAGTGTTCTTATAGCTGAGAAATATGTAAGGGAGCTTAACAAACCCAGCTGCACTGCATGGAGGTGATACACACATCTTCCAGTGAAGGACTTGGACTGCTCTATGTAATAATGTCCCAAGATGGCCGAGCAGTAATGGGTTCATTGGTGTCAACTGTGATGGCAGCTGCTTACCTTCTCTCCCTACTTCAAAGTTCATGTGAGGGAGAGACAAGCTGAAGATCAGGGGAGGGGGGGTTTGGATGGCTTTTTGTGAATATGGCTGCCATGATGGGTGGCAGGGTCTGGTGTGCTTCAGCACAGGTGGGAGGTGGGATATCATTGCAATGAGGTGTGGCAGTATGTGGTTAATCTATGCTCCAAGTTTGGTGACAAACAGGGCACCATGGCAAAGAGGAGTGGTGGTGTGGGGCTGTTCTGCACTGCAACTGACTGCATGTGGGATATTACTGATGTGCTCCAGGATGGGTGGCAAGCAGGGCCCAAGCAGGATACTCATGCGTGTACATGCCAGTAATGACATATATGCATCCATATGGGTTTTTAATGGAATGTGTGGTTGTTTGTGTAATGGAGTGTGCTAGTGTCTGTAAGTATGTAGTAGGGTGTACACAAGTGTTTTCCTGTGACTATGTGTGCATGTACAGTACATGTATGTGTGTGTGTGTGTGTTCCAGTCTGTTTGTTTCTGTGTACGTATCAATATGCGTAAGTCTGTGTGTGTGTGCACATTAAGAAACAACAATAGCTTCTCTATTAGCTTGATGTGTAGTCTTTTTTTCGTGGATCAATTATTCTTATGTAAATGTGGAATTGTTCCATCACAATAATGCAAGTAAATTACAATCCAAGTTACACATTCATTTTACATCCTTTCTCAGGTTAATGCATCAGCAGCCATTTGGGCTTTTCCCACAGCTTTGTTATGGTCTGCTATGTGATTATAGAGGCAGGCACAGAGAGCTAGCTAAGAGGGTTTCAGTTTCTCCAACAGTACAGATAGGTACTCACTTCTCAGATTAAGGAGTGAGACCATTCTACAATCTCTCTGAGTAGGAGAGATCTCTTCTTTGCAGGTTTTTATCTGAAGAAATAATACCTAAAAAGGGTGAAATTTGAAAGAATAAATGAAGGTATGAGATAAATTTACTTAGTTACATGGCTATTTTTTGAGTGTTTTTTGTCTCAGCCCCAAACAGAAGGGAGGAAGTGCAGTAATTTAAGATGGGTGTTTTGACATGTGAACTGGTCAAACAGGTTTTCTGATTCCATGAACTAACAATGGTTGTGAGAGATTTTAAATTGATGCTTTGCAATGTTTATGACTTGTACAGATGTAGGGAAAGGGGAAAAGATTACCCATGTTATTAAAAACATAAGGTAGGTAGTATTTGTCTTTAGGAGACACGCCTTACTTCTCAGTGAGGAACACTGAAGCTAAAGAAATAAGATTCTGAGGTTGTTCAGACAGGAAAGGAGCTGCAGCACTGCTTGATTCTAATGTCCCTTAGACATAGAGCAGTAAGAGAATCTCGGGGACCAATTTACAAAAGACTGCATGACCCTCTGCAATTGTGGAGGGCCTTGCACAGACCCAGGTTGCCCACTTCAAATGTGTGAGACACCCAACAGTATGCTGAATGGGCATGTATGCCCAGCCTATGCCCGATCCCTGAGCCAAATGCCAGACTCCATGAATGGCCAGAATGGGGAGGGACAGGCACAGAGCAGGAAATGCTGCAACATGCCATCCATAAACCAATCTGCATAGCATAGAGGGCCCACAGAAGAGATGAGGCAATGCAGTTTAATGACCTGCTGTATTGCCTATGCACCCCCTCTACCCAACTGCACGACATCTTTAGGGGACCCAATTAGCCTCCCTTCAACTTGCCCCAGCCCTCGGGGTGGTCATGGAGGACTGCAGGGTATTCTGTCACAGTTACCATTGCTTCTAAAATGTTTCCCATGCTCCATGCAGAATGGAGGATCCACCAAAGAGTCAACTTAAGCATCTGATTGAATTATTGATGTTCAACACTTCATGCTACCCCCTGCCCCCTGCCCCTGCGCAAAGCACCATACTCATGGGGAGCAATGGCCCAGGGCTGTGATGTCATGCAGTGTGGACAGACTCCATGGTGCAGAGATCAGTGATAGGGATAGACACGAATCCCCATGTCTCCCTGCCTTTCTGTAGATTGGACTCTTATTAATGCATGCCCATTCAAACAAACATTGGCAAACCTGTGCCGATATATATATATATATATATATATATATACCTCAATGTACAAAAATCAAAAAAAATACTCGCACATGTAATCTTGATCCGTTAGAAACAACATATTTTTTAAAGTATACCAATCATGCATACAGTAGTAGCCAGAGACATTGCCAGCTATTTCCAGATATTTCGCGAAATTTCTGAAGAGTTTCTCTCTGCTGCCCCTACTGTGGAAATGCAGAAAGCAGGAGATATTTCAGGAAATATCACAGAAATTTCGGGAAATATCTGGCAGTGTCTGTGGCTGCTACTTTGGCCAGAAAAGCCAATATACCATGCTTATATGATATTATTGGATTGTTTCCTGAACAACACCTAATGCTGTAACAGTCCTCTCTTTATTCAGGATGCTAAGACTTCTGGTCTCCATCTTGGGGTCACTGTGTGACTCTGAGTAAGTCACAAATCAGTTAAAGGGACACTATCAACCCTTGTTTCATCATACTATTTCAAGTTGAAAACCCACATTTTATGATTACTTACCTGCTCTAAAACTCATTGATGCTGCTGGGGGTTTAATCTTCCTCATTTCTTACTAGAATTTAAATGCATGGTAATTATGTAATTATACCAAGCCTTGCTTTGTTTCAGATCCTTGAACTGCTCTTATTACGCACTTCCTGGACATTAGGAACACCCCCAAGCAATGCAGTTACTCATGAGGCAATAGTCTGCTCTGCTTTCATTGCATCTTGAGTGGCTACACTGTGTTAGGGGTGTTACCAAATCTGGGAAAGATACAGTGGGATTTGACTAAGGGATGTAAACAAATACATTTTGGTGTGGTAACACCAGTATGGTGGGCGGTCTGTTTTACACCTTTTTTTTTTTTAAGGATTATTTATACTCCTGCCTTCACAGTCCTCACAATCTGGGGGAGTCTCAGCCTCATCACCCCGGCGTCCACAAGCCAGCACAGTAGTGGCCCCAGGGCTTACCCCCCATGGTGGGGTCGGAGGGGGGGCCTCCCCTCCGAGACCAGATCATGTGTTCCTATGCTGTGGCTGGTCAAGTGCGAGGCCTGCAAGCTCCCTCTTCATCCTCTGCAGGCAATTTTCCTGGTGTTCCTTGTTGCCGGGGGGGGGCGCATGCAGTGACGCCTGTGATGGTGCCATGCATGTTCCATGCGTGCTGCTGTCATGCGTCCGTGCTGCTCCTGACCCTCCATCTTGTGGCATCAGTATGCCAGCCCCCAGCTGCTGCTAGGGGCCAGACTAGCACTGACTGCTGAACCCCCTCCCTCCGCGAAGTAGGAGAGCTGTCCTCTGGACACTCAATCCTTCTCCTCCCTTAAGACCCCCAGTGGCCCATGCTCATTCCCGAATGAGGGTCGCCGGCCTGTTTTACACTTAAAAAAAAAAGGAATCAGAATCAACCTCCAGCCATACCAGCATATTCTATAGAACGCAAACAATCTTAAAATACATTTTTATGTTGGCTCCTGCATGTGTGCCAGCCAACGTATTGCTTTAGTAGCAGATTTGGAGGTGCAGTCACTGTGGATGAATGCAGGGCATGCATCAGAAGGTGCATCATAAGGCAGTTGCAGGCGGTGACACCAGGCATACATCAAGTGGCTACCAGATCTAAGAAAAGGTCCACTGCAATCCAGCAGTACCGTAACATGCCCTCCTGACATGCCTGTCCTGGTGAAACCACCTGCAGAGTGCCCCAACCCACTTCATGGAGCCCACTCCCCGCGGCATAATGCCCTTCCCATTTAAATGTGTGCATGAGGGGGTGCCCAATCCCCCTCGGAATCATGAGCCCCCGAACAGTCTTTTGGCTAACGGGGCCCCAACCCCTGTCACCTTTGGTTCCCTTTCCTGTTTATTTTGGCGATGGGAGTGCCCACTCCCATTGGCATACTGTTCCCCCTGCTTTTGTTGTGTCCAAGGGGTACTCTAATCCCCTCAGCTCTTGTCTCCCTTTGGTATATAGCAACAGGGTGCCCAATACCCTGCCGGGTACAGCATCCCCCCCACAAAACACTCAGGTGGCATGCTAGGAGCCCACCCCAGCATGACAAATGCCTCTGTAAACCAAAAACTGTCCCGCTATGTGTTTTTTTTTTGTTTTTACCTATGAAAGAGGAAAATGGTCCCTCGTGGTCTCCCTGCCCCCTCTCCCAACCTACACCCACCCTCTGTGTGCCCTGCCTCTCCACACCCCCCTCACCCCATACTTACCTCCGGAGCCTGGCACAATGATCTTCGGCGGACCGGGAACACATCTGCACTCTTCAAAGCCAACCGCGAACTGAAGAAATGCTGGTAAGCTGTATAATGCATAAATAGGGTTTTTTCAATGTTGGTGCATATCTCGGCCATTTTGGGGAATTTTGGCACCAAATTTTCAACATGGGGTTATTGGGACCCCTCCTCATGAATTCAGTCACTGTCATGGCGTTATTCAGTCCCAAAAGGTGATTTCATGGTCACTGCGTGGAATCATCTTTCAGGACAAATTAATGAAATGACAGTGCCACTGTTCATGAGGGGAGCTCTCAAAAAGCCTATGTTGTAAATTTGGTGAAAACATCCAAAAAATGGCTGTTTTATGAGCGAGCGATAAGCAGTTTCCATGAACGCCAGAATCTTTGTGAATTTGTAATATTTTCACTTCAGATTTTCAAAATTGGATTTTCCCACACCTCCTTATGAACAGTACAGCTGTCATTTTATATATCCTGGCCTAAATGTGTTTTTGCACGTCCAGCACACAATAGCTCAGTTGCTGTGCGAAATCAGTTTTTGGGACCGTTTGAGGAAATGACGGTGACCCTGTTCATGAGCAGAAGTCCTAAAATACCTACAGTATATTGAAAATTTGGTGATGAACGTCCATAAAATGTTACAAGCTTGCTTTGCGCAGTTTCCACACACCCTTGCAACTTCGCAAATTTGCAATATTTTCATGCCAGATTTTCAACACTGGCATTTTTTCACACCTCCTTATGAAAAGTATAGCTGTCATTTTTCACATCCTGCTCAAAATGTGTTTTCACACCTGTGGCGCACAATAGCATGGTCGCTGTGGGAAATCAACTTTTGGGACAAATTAACAAAATCACAGTGCCACTGTTGATGAGGGGAGGTCCCAAAATTCCTATGTTGAAAATGTGGTTAAAAAAATCCCGAAAATAATTGGGTTACAGACGTGTGTTGCATAGTTTCTATGAATGCTCATGACTTCACCAATTTTTCCTATTTTCACTCCAGATTTTCAACGTCACAATTTTTTTACACCTCCTGATGAACAATACAGTTGTCATTTTTCACATCCTGCCCAAAATGTGTTTTCATCCCTGTGTCGCCAAATGTCATAGCCGCTGTGCAAAACTACCTTTCAGCTAACAAACTGATAGTGCTGTTCTTGATGAGGTGGGGTCACAAAAAGCCTATGTTGAAAATTTGAAGTGAAAATACCAACAAACACCTACAGTGTTAGGGTTTACAACTGTTACTCCCCACCCTGTAGAGATTGACAGGCATCAGGGGTGTGACTTGAGATCATTGGCTGTAATGCTCATGCCATTCCACCCCCACCTCAACCCCCACCCTGCAGCCAGTGACAGGCATCTACGTCTGCCTTGGAGTGTTCGGCCCTAAAGTTCACCCCATTCTCCTATACTGCACTCACCTCAGTGTATTTCCTTATGGAATGGTGTAAGCATAAGGCCCAAAGACCCCAAAGCACACCACGACACTTGTCAGTGTCTACAGGGTAGGTGAGGTAGAATGGCATGAGCATTATAGCTGATTTACCCAGCAAGGACCCCAACACCTGTCAGTCTCTGGTGTGGGGTATTGGCTTCAGTTCAATATTTCACTGCCATTCCTATTATGCATGTCTAACTCCTGCACTACCAATGCCAATGCCAGCGAGACAACATTCGGCATTGACAAATGCTTGTTTAAACTAGGGATAGTTTGAGGCCTAAAGGGGTTGACAGTATCCCTTTAAATCCCTTGTACTTCTGCCCTTCTAACTGTGAAATTAGGTAGAAGGAGGATTCCACTGAAAATGAGATTTTTCAAACTTCATGGGTAAACAAAGTGTAAAACTGAATTTTGCTATGTGGTGGACAGAGCCAAAGACAGCACTCTAGAGATGGGGATGTGACTAGAGGCAGGGAGTGAGGGAGGGAGAGAGAGGACAAGAGAGAGACATTGGCAAACATAACAACATGGAAGTCACTTTTACCTGAGTCATGCGATACTGGCAGTCATGCATATTAAACAGCAGGATTACCATTCAAGCCCGCTAGATGTCAATATGGGATATATCATAGTTTGAACTTCTATATGCATTTTTATTTACACAAAATGAGTTATACCACATCTTAAAACGTGGCACAGAGGGGAGCTATAAATGGTGTCGATGTCTAAACAAACAGGTGAAAATAAATTGTATTTACTTATTCAGAATTTCAGACAATGGTATGCTTAATTTATGCCACACATTTTGTACATAAATCTTCTTGATGACTTGAGCAGATGTAATAGTTTCTTTCTAAATTCATTTGTTGGTGTCTGAGTGTAGCACAGGCTGGGCTACTTATTTATTTATTGAACTGTTTCACCAGGAAGGCACACTGAACAACAGATGCGACCTGGGGGAGAGGGTACAGAGGGTATACATACAAAAAGTCATAATAGACACTACACATGGAATCAGGTAATTACAGTAAACAGAACATGAGAATTAACTCTGATGGTGTGTCCCTCTGGGGGTTCTTAAGGCTTTCTGTGGGGGAGCTATTGCTTACTCCTCAGGGGCCTGTATTCTCTGGTCACAACCTTCTAGTTTAGACCTGGGATTGGTGTCTTGGCCTGAGTTTCTGAGTGTTTTCATTGAGGAGGATACTAGAGAAGAAGGAAAGCATAATTGGTTTGACCATTTGGAGGAACTATTTGGTGTCAGATTGGATTGGAAGAGGGTGACAGCCTCTCCTGCTTTAAGAAACAATTCATCTGAACTTTTAGGATATTCCATATACTTAGATGCTAACCTACTGTTATTATCTTGGCATTTGCAATATTTGACTTTGCTTTCTAGAAATTGAGAGAGGGCCGAGAGCCTCTCCTGCCCAAAATACTCACTGAATTTTTGGATTTTTATATATTTGGACATTCTGTTATTATTTTTCTTTTTTTTATTGAAAATTTTATTTTTGGGGTGTTTTTTCTGTATTTTGTTACATTATAGACTTAGTTTGGGGTGGTTTAGATTTTGTTTCTCTGAGTTTCCCCTGGTGTGAGTGTGTGGGGATTCTCAGAGAAACTACAGGGGTTTTAAAGTTATTGATTTTAACATGTGTAGAAGGCCTGCTCCCATGGTCATATGCTATTTGTCCTCTGTTCTTCGTGCCCTCCGCCCATTCTCCCCCTTACCATTACAGTTGTCAACATACCAACACTGTAGAGCATTGGGTATTGTGCCAAGAGGGAGGAGGGGTTTTGGGGGATGTGAATAGTGGAGGTCGAATGAGCGGGGACACCGTATTGGGGTAGTGGGAACCAGAAGACGCCCCTGGGTCGAAATGGACTCTGGAACTAAATTATTCTTGTCTGGTCTCCATACAAAAGGGCACCAGAAATGATGATGGGCAACTGTTCCGTGCAGCTCCAGAGGCCCGTCCAACCTGGGCGGTGTTGTGCAATGCCAGATCCATAAGGAACAAGACTGCAGTTATTGCAGATCTTGTTGGGTCTGTGGATCTGGCATGCATTACTAAGACCTGGCTGGATGAGAATGCATGTCCGATTTTGGAAGCAGCAGTTCCAGCTGGGTAGTCGGTGTTACACCGCCCAAGGCTGGACCATGGGGGTTGCGGTCTATTTCAAGACCGAACTGCGTCTCACAAGTTTACCAGTTTAAAGGGCTTGAGTCCTTTGAGTGTACTATAGTGGCAGGTGTAGGTTGCAGAATTGCTCTCATCTATCATCCACCAGGTGATGAGAAGCGTTTCCTGCAGGAAGCAGCAGACTTCATCATCGACATGGCATTTGAGTCACCCAGGCTGATGGTCCTGTGTGACTTTAATGCCTGGGTCGATGATGAACTCTTGCAGTTTGGACAACACTTCCTCCAATTAATGACATCTTTGGGCCTCACACAAGTGGTTACTTCTGCCACTCATAAAGGTGGTCACTCTTTGGACAGTCTTCCTCCTGGGGACTGAAGCCTTCGACTTGGGGGTAGAACCTGTCAGTTGGTCCGAACATTACACTGTGAGGTTCAGTTTTTGTATCCCCCCCTTGTAGACCTACCCTTGTGGAGATGGTCAGGTACCGGTCTTTGCGAGATGTTAGCTCTGTGGGCCTGGCAGTGATGCTTGACCTATCGGAGTTTTCTGGAGTGAGCAATGATCCTGATGCCTTGGTGTTGGCCTATAACAGGGCCATTTCCTCAGCTCTAGATCTAATTGCTCCTGTCCGTGTTCATCCTCTCCTCCTTCACCCTCGGTCTCCATGGTTTGATGGGACCTTGAGGGAGATACTGCGACAAGGAAGAAGATTAGAGCATTGTTGGTGGAGGTCTGCCCTTGATACCGACCATCTTAGATTAATGGAACATTATCTACTCTATCATTCCGCAACCTCCCATAAGAAGGCAGAGTTCCTGTCGGGGGAGATTGCGGCTGCTCAGAACCTACCAGCTCAGCTTTTTCGAACTGTCGACAGACTGTGCAACCCAGCCTGTCTGCAGGTTCGGAAAGCTTTTTCACAAGTGGAGTGTGATGAGCTTGCTCGCTTCTTTGCGGCTTAGGTGGTCGACATCAGGGCAGTTCTCCAGCCTGCACCCTCTATGGGAGAAGCTGTAGATCGGCATGTGGCCACAGCCTCTAGTCTCTCCTGGAATTTCTTTGACCAGCCTCAGTTCATTGATGTCATGAGGATTGTCCAGAGTATGCGCTCTACATGCTGTAGTTTGGACCCGGGCCCGACTTCCTTGATAAAGGGTTGTCATGATATTATCGGCCCAGTCCTAGCATGGATAGTCTGGTACTCCCTGAATATGGGTGAGTTTCCTAGCTCCCTGAAGGAGGCGGTGGTGACAACCCTCCTGAAGAAAGCTTCCCTGGACCCAGACTGCCATGCTAACTACAGGCCAATCTCTAACCTTCCCTTTGTAGGGAAGGTTACTGAGAAAGTAGTGGCCATACAGTTGGAGAATCATTTAACCATCCATGACATCTATGAACCACTGCAGTCTGGTTTTTGAAAGAGGCATATTACTGAGACAGCGCTGGCTCAGGTGCTCAATGATCTCCTGATGGCTAGAGATCAGAAGAGCCACTCCATCTTGGTTCTTCTCGATCTCTCTTCAGCCTTTGACACTGAGGACCATGGGATACTTCTTGAGCACCTGGAGTTCATCTCTGGCCTGTCAGGTACAGTCCTCAGTTGGTTTAGATCTTTCCTCACAGACAGAACTCAGAGGGTGGTGTCGAGGATTATGTCTTCCTGCCCAGTCTCTCTGTCATGTGGAGTTCTCCAGGGCTCGGTGTTGTCCCCCATGTTATTCACAGTGTGTATGCTGTCCCTCAGAGACATTATGAGAAGGTATGGGCTGAGGTTTCATTGCTATACAGATGATACCCAGCTCTACCTTTCTTTTGCACCTGACCAGGATAGAGCTCTCTCAGTATTTAATAGCTGCCTCACTGAAATCCAGTGCTGGATGAATTCAAGCTGGCTGAAGTTGAACTCGGAGAAGACTGAGGTAATGGTTGTGGACCCAGGTCACAGGGCAGAGGGGACAGGAGCTGGTTTACCCTCGAGTTTATTTCTGGGGAGTGTCCAGCTCCCTACCTCTGAACAGGTGCAGAACCTGGGGGTGATTTTTGACAGTGAGCTGACACTGCATATGCAGGTGTCGGCAGTTGTCAAACTATCCTTTTACCATCTTAAGAACATTGCCAGGATTAAGCACCTTGTTCTGCCGTGCGATCTGCCTACACTGATCCATGCTTTTGTGACCTCACATCTTGATTATTGCAACTCCCTTTATCTAGGGCTTCCTGGGGTTGATATCCGCCACTTGCAGCTGGTGCAGAATGCTGCAGCCCAGTTATTGATGGGTACTTCCCATGCCTGTCATATTTCTCTGGTTCTGCACAATCTGCACTGGCTGCCAATACTATGGTAGATAACCTTTAAAGTTGGTCTTTTGACTTACAAAGCCCTACACGGACAGGGCTCAGACTACTTGAAAGAGCTTCTGGTGCCTTACTGCCCTAAGCGATCTCTCCGCTCAGTGGATGAGGGGTTGCTAGAGATTCTGAGGGTTTCTTTAAAATCTTCAGGAGCTCATGCTTTTATGTATGCTGCCCCTACCCTCGGGAATTCTCTACCCCATCCCCTTCGTCAGTGTGCATCTGTGGAGGAATTTAAAAAGGCCTTAAAGACCTATTTATGGTCTAAAATCTATCCTGATTAATTATTGGGATGTTATGAGCTCAGATTGATGTTTTATTTGTTTTATATGTAATTATTGTAAGGCACCTTAATTTTGAGAAAGGCGTGATATAAATAAAGTTTTATTATTAATATTATTATTATATAACTGCCATAGCATAGAAGCAGAATACAATATACAACAGTGAATATTGCATAAACAATAATTTGAACAATTAAAGTACTGGACTTACATACATAAGTGCTATTGCATAAAAAGTTTCAGACCCAGTTAGGGGAAGGGGCTGCTAGAGAGAGTGAGAGAGAGACAGGTTGAGTTAAGATTGTGGAAAACAGGTACAGTTTGCGGAAAGAAACTTAATGACGGCAGTTGAGGGGGAGTGAAAGGAGGATGAGTGATGAATTTTAGAAGTAAGGGTGTTCCAGATTTTAAGGAAATGGTGTTTGAAAGCAGACTGGCCTCCCAAAGTAGAGGAACGAGGGATCACAAAGGTGCGTGAGTCTGTGGACCTTAAAGAGTGAGCAGGAGGAGGAGGAGGGGTGAAAAAGGAGGAGGATAGATATGGAGGTAGAGAGTCAAGACAGTGTTTATAGATGAGTTTGGTGCAGTGGGAGAGGCACCTGTTAGCAAGTGAAGGGAAAGATAGGGAGTGATAGAGATCACAGTGGTGAGTACATGCCGGAGAGTCAAGAGCGAAGTGGCAGAAAGAGTTGAAAATGGGGTCCAATCTGAATAGGGTGGATTTGGGGGCAGCACTGTATACTACATCACAGTAGTCAAAGATAGGGAGGATCACCTTTTGGACAATTTCATGCCTGGTAAAAAGTGGGCTGCAATTACGGTTCCTGTATAAGGTGCCAAGATGGGGAGCAGTTTTTTCAGGATGGCGTCAATGTGACCAGAGAAGTTGAAGTGTTGATCCAGCCAAACCCCAAGGTTTCTAAATGAGGAGGTGTCCTCAAGCCATGTCCCATCCAGGGTTTGGAAAGTGGGCAGAACAAGGAGCCCAGCAAGTCTTTTCCTAGTGCCGAAGGTCATGGAGACTGTTTTCTTGGCATTTAGAAAGAGCTGATGTGAGGCAAGCCAGTGCTGGATATTGTTGAAGTCTGGCTTCCACATCAGAGGGAGAGCGTCCGGAAGTGAACAAGACTGTATCATCAGCATGCATGTGGATGAAGGAGGAGGAGGAGGAGGAGCAAGCTGACAGTAAGTCATTTAGGAAAATAGAGAAAAGAAGGGGGCCCAACACTGAGCCCTGTGGCACTCCAGTGTGGATTGGACATGGAGGGGAAGTGGAGTCAGCTATCCTAACCGACTGAGTCCTCCCTGAGAGTTAGGCCCTGAACCAGTTAGTAGCAGATGGCAAGAGACTGGCTGAAGAGAGGGAGTGAAGAAGCAGGGTGTGGGAAACAGTGTCAAAGGCCTTGACAAGGTCGACAAAAATGGCAGAGGTGATCAAGCCATTGTCCATTCCTGTGAGGATGGAATCAGTGAGTCTGAGTAGGGAGGTAGTGGTGGAAAGTTTTTTCCAAAATCCAGATTGGAACGGGGTAAAGAAGCTAGAATCAGAGAGAAAGGAGGAGATTTGGGAGAGAACAAGATGTTTCTAGAGTTTGGCAAGGGTAGGGAGCAAAGAGATGGGATGATAGTTCCCTGGAGAAGTGGAGTCTCCACCCTTAGGGAGGGGGAGAACAACAGCATGCTTCCTGGGAGTAGGGACTACAGCAGACAAGAAGGAGAGGTTTTACATTTTAGAAAGCATGTAGGCAATCGTTGGGGCAGAGAGGTAAAGAAGCTTTGGGTCAAGGTCATCAGGAGAGCTGCCTTTAGACAGGTTGATGGACAGTTGGGCAGCAAGGGTGTCAGCAGGTGAGATCAAGGAGAATGAGAAGGGGTAGGAATCGGGAGGCTGCGGAGGTCACCACTGACACTCTTGGAGGGGGATGCCCTAGGGGATCATGGGGGGAGGGAGGCTAATGGGGCCAAAGAACACGAGTTGAAGTAGGAGTTGAATTTCTCAGCTACTGCTGCATGATCCTCTGTAAGGGAATTGTTTATTTTAATGATGGGGGGAGAAGAGGGCACGTACAACTTTCCAAAATTTAGACAGTGAATTTAAGTTTGTGTGGAAAGTGGACTTGAAATATTCAGCTTTAGCTAGTCTAGTTGCTTTAGTGCACGCATTGCAAAGTTTACGGTATGTTGTATAATCACTTGGCAATTTAGTTGCCTTATGCTTTATCCAGGCTTGGTCATGAGCTCTAATGCAAGCCAAAAGTTCTGGAGTTCCACAGAACATGGTTTTCTCATACTCTGGTACATCTGTGAGGTGCAGATAGATTCCAGATGGAGAGGAATTTTTCTTTGAAATAGTCTAGGGCAGCATCACCATGGGGTGCAGAGGGTAAAGGAGCCCATTCAGTGTTGGCTAAGTCTTGGAGGAGAGGGGTTACGTCAAGGGATTTATAGAAGCATGTGTATGTGATGTCATCAATTAATATGAAAACTGCTACTCATAGAAACACAGAAACTGCCCATCTAGTGTACTTGGGCCTACGTGGAATTCTATTCCTGCACATGTTAAACTGAGCATGTGTTTTTTGTCTTGTAAACAAAGTTTAAACTGTACTTAGGTAAGTGAGTTGCATGTAAATGTTTTAATTGATGTTGAAATATATGTATATACACATGTACTTGTATTCTTGGCCCCGTTACCCCGGTGCACTCATTAAAATGGGCTGCCAGCTCATTGATCCTATTCTAGCTGTCACTGAAATCACATCAAACCTATAGTATGATGCAAATGCCCTAGTGGTCAGTCTCTCCCCTCCCCAATGTCATCCTCCCCTTCTATTGTGTTCAACTCCATATATGGTAGAGACAGCAGCACCAACAGAGAAAGCAGGACTAGCTAAGTACTGTACCTTTAGTTTTAGTTAGTTTTGTCATTCATTCATGCACAGCTGGTATTTACTATTATAAGTTTGTAATTACCTCCAAGCCTGGAATCAAGGAAAGACATATTACTAGACAATTGTTTTCAACATTAGATTTCTGGGTTGTCTACACCTCAAGATTAATTGATACAAAACAAAGCAAAACAACTATATTTGATGAAATCTGAGATAGACGACTCTGCACTGAAACCATATTTTCATGTGGCCAGACTCTAAAGGGAAATCTACTTGCCTCTGAGGGCTATTCACAAACACTTTGGTGAACAAAGCAACGTTGCTTACTAAAGGCTTTCATATTCTGCATATGCCTGAGGCCACAGATCTTTTCAACTTCAATTTCAATTTATTTACTGAAAAGCAAGTTGAGTACAGATCTTGTTTACAATTGCATCCAGTACAGCTGAGAAAAATTACAACTTGTAATCACAATAATAGGTCAAGGAATAAATATGGTAACTGTAAAAGTATTTATTACCATGACAGGGTGTTTATTAGATACAGTACTCTGAGTTGGTTTAGTCTCTTATCTGTAGTGTGGTTTAGCCTGGGTACCTAATAACTCCTGGTTGTATTCATACACTTGAATACTCTGATAATTATTTACTGTCACCTTACATCTGATTATGATGATTAATAAAATGTTACGCTTGTCCATTTCTAGGGTCCCCGGTCAAGTTAACACTTTCTTGGGCTTTCTACCCCTGCCTAAATTATTTATTTTCCCTCCTATCTCCCTCCACCTTCTCTCCCCTGTTTGCTCCTCTGTCATTCCATATATCTTTCCTCCCTACCACCTTAATACATCTTCATCATCACCACACTACCTACACCACCTTGTCCTCCCTACTCTCCTCCACCCTTCCTTCCCTCCACCCTCCTCCCGCTTTATTCTATTTTGACTACATAGCTATTCTTCCCTTTCCCTCCTATATATCCTCTTCCTACTCCCCACCTCTGCTTGCCTTCTTCCTCTCCACACTTCCCTCCTTCCTCCCCTGTCCCTCTCTACTGGTATGAGACCTTCCTTCTTTCTTTGACTCAGGCACAATCCAATTATTTGCCTATGTTGTTAGTTGTACAATTCTCCTTTTAAACAAGTGTCCTCATGTTATGTTACCGTTATCTGGTGAAACGTTAGCCTTTGTTTTGACTCTGCACCCTGTACATATTTAGATTGTGTAACTATTATTAGAATTTATGCCTGGAGACAGTTTTCAAATGTTTCATGCTGTATCTGTATCTGTGGAACATATCTGTATTCTAGTTTGTGTCATACTTGACGTGGAACCTATGAAAGAGTTTTCTGCTCAAAGAAGTTAATCCAAGTTCTCAATAAATAAATAAATAAACATCTGTAATAGCACATTGTTATTAGATTCACCCCACCTGGGTGTGGAGTTCTAACCTAAATTGGTACTACTCAAGTTTCTCTCTTTCCAATATACTTCCTGGTAGGATGTGGTTTGGGGACGAGGTACTCAGTTGTAAAGACTGGGGGGGCACTCTTCTCCAGGCATGTGCTTCTGAGCAGGGGGCACTGCCCCTTCTGCAGGACCATAGCAGAGCTTTGAGCCCAGTTGGTAGCAGCAAGAATAGAGATTTATTTATTTATTTAAAATTTTGGTAACCAGGAAAGGCACACTGAGCTCATTTCCAGGTGCAACCCGGGGAGAGGGAAGAGAAGACAATGCAATAAGAATTCAGAGGTGATTGCATAGCAATCAGTACAATAAAATACAGGATGATTACATAATGTTTCAAAAATGTACAAGAATATTAACAATGTATACCAAATAAACAATAAATACAAATGAGTATGTACAATGTTTCATGATCAGGCAATTGTATAGGGAGGGATGTATGAAGAGCAGCAAGTGGGTGATTAGAGAGTTAGGGGGGTGAGAAATCAGGGGGGAAGGGGAAGAGTGGAGGAAGTCAAGGGGAGAGGAGAGAAGCAGGAGCAGGGATGGGGAGGGGTTTTAGGTGCTTTTTGAGGGATGCAGCAGTGGGTAAGAGACAGACTGAGTAGAGGAGGCAGTTACAGAGGGTGCGGAGCATGAAGGTGAAGGATAACTTGCCTGATTGCAAATGTGGTAGAGGGAGGGTGAAGGAATGAGGCTCCCGGGAACAAAGTGAGTAACCCTGGATAGAGGAGGGGGATAGGAGATTGTGAGGTAGGAGAGGAGAGCACTGAACCAATACTTTGTGATGAAGGTAGCACAGTGGGTAAGGTGATGACTAGCAAGTGAGGTGAGAGAGAGCTGAGTATAGGGAGCAGTGGTGTGTTTGATAGGGAAGGTTTGTAGCAAAGTGACAGAAGGCATTGTACAGTGGGACCAGTTTGGAGAGAGAGATGATTGGGGTGCTGAGCTATACACAACATCAACGTAATCTATGGAGGGCAGAATTAGTTTGGTGACAAGCTCTTTCCAGGTAGGGAGCTAGAGATAGTCCTTGTGTCTCTACAAGGCACCAAGTTTGGGCTGGAGCTTAGTGAGGATGGCATCAATATGGTGGGAAAAGTCCAGCTTGGGATCAAGCCAAACTCCCAGGTGCTTGAAGCAGTCCACAGTTTCTAGTATTGAGCCATCTAAGGAATAAAAAGGGAGGGAGCTTAGCCAGTTTTTGCACAGTGCCAAAAGCCAGTACGACAGTTTTCTTTGTGTTGCATTTGTGTGAGTTTGATTCAAACCAGTTTAGCAAATTTTCAAAGTCAGCCTGATGGGAAGCCTGTACATGTGAGAGGGAGGGGCCAGACGCATAGATGACCGTGTCATCTGCGTACATGTGTATGTGTGAGATGGAGCAGGAGGAGGGTATTTCATTTGCAAAAACTGAGAATAATATTGGTACAAGGATTTATCCCTGGGGGACGCCAGCATGGATGGGGGGGGATGTGGTGTCAGCCAGTTGCACATATTGAAATCTGTCAATAGGTATGCCCTGAATCATTCAGTGGATAAGCAAGAGAGGCCAATGGAAGCAACTTTGTCCAGGAGAAGCTGATGGAAGACTAAGTCAAAGGCCTTGGCTAGGTCTATGAAGATGGCCAGTGTCAGCTGGACATTGTCTGTAGCAGAGTGAATATGATTTGTTAGGTGGAGCAGAGAGGAAGAAATGGAGCAATGATGCCGAAAGCCAGATTGGTAAGGGCTAAGGATGGCGTTGGTGTTCAGAAAGGAGTTTAGCCTGTTGGCAATGAGGATCTCCTGCAGTTTAGCAAGAGAGGGGAGTAAAGAAATGGGCCTGTAATTGCCCGGTAAGGTGGGATCACCCCCTTTATGAAGTGGATGACTTTTGCTAACTTCCTTGCCTTGGGGACTGTGCCTTGGGAGAGTGATAGATTGAAAATGTGTGTAAGCGGTGGGGCAATTGCTGGGGCTGTAATCTTTAGTAGATTGGGGTTGAGCCCATCAGGGTTTTGCTTGGACTGATTCAAAGCATTGAAAGTGTGTAAAACCTCAATAAGAGTGATGTGGAAAAGGAGTAACCAGTTGAAGAGGTAGAAGTGGTGTGAAGACAGGGTGAGGGAAAGGGGAGGTGGGGGTCCAGCCGGGAGGGCACAGGTGGTGAAAAAGAGGTTTATGGATGAGGCTGCTACACTAGGTCAAGGTCATTAGAGCCTGAGACTAAAGGGGGAGGGGGGGGAGCCTAGCAGGAAGTTGAGTGTCTTCCAGAACTCAGCAGGAGTTGGGTGACACTCGTCAATTTATTTTTGGAAAAATTCGGCTTTGGCTGCTTGCACTGCTTTAGTTCAAGCATTTCTCATGGCTCTGTACCTTTGTAGATCAGCAACATTGGAGGATGTTTTGTCTGTGTTCCAGTCTTGGTTCCTGTTTTGAAGAGATTGATCGACATTGGGGTAATCCAGGGGAGGTGCCTATGACAGAGACATAGTCTTTGAGGGGGGGCATGAGCATCCCAAGTGTTTGGAGGGTTCTAGTGAAGACTGCTAGGGCAGAGTCAACATTAGGTGTGGTGAAAACCCCAGATTAGTCTGCCAATAACAGGTCCAACAGAAGTGCTTGGGTGTTGCAGGACCTTAGGGGGAGGAACATGTACTTAGGGAGGGAGAAAGTGGGGTGGGAATTTCTGAAGCAGTAGGTGATGCAGTGATCACTAAAAGTGTTGGGGAGGATTCCTGCAGATGGATACTTGAGAGGGTGGGACATTAAAACCCAATCTATGTGAGAGAGTGGTTGTTAGAGTGGGGATTTAACTGGGTTGGCTTGTTTATGAGCTGACTAAGATTGAGGGCCTCTGTCTCCTGAGTAACAATTCTAGAATAGGAAGCAAGTAAATTTAGGTTAAAATCACCCATGAGAAGAAACTCATTAGATTGAGTGGTAGGGCTAAGGGTGGCTAGACAGGTGGTAATAGAGGAGGGTTTGGCTTTGCGGGAGAAATGGCAGACCCCGATAAAGATGGGTGATGTGGATGGGAGGGTTTGTTTGATGAGCAACAACTCATGAGAAGACGGGGAGGCAACCTGAAGGTCAATTGAGTAAGGGAGTGATTTGCGTATGTAAGTGGTGACACAGCCTCCATGCTTACCCCTATCCTGATAATTTAGCAAATAGCCAGGGATCTCTATTGAGGAGTTATAGTATGGATCCTGGAGGAGACCCAAGTCTCTGATATGCATAGGATATCAGGGGACTTTAGCGATACCTATGCCTTTATATGATCTAGTTTAGGAAGAAAGCTTCTGGCATTTATGTGGTAGAAGCCAAGGCCACAGTTTGGTGAGAAGCTGGAAGGATTTGTAGGCCCAGGGTTTGATTCAATGTCCCCAGCTAGAAGAAGCAGAAGAAGACAGGGGACATAAGGGGGTAGATAAGGATTCAATGGGCTCAGTATACAATGCCAAATAAGGGCATAAAACAAACAAGATTACTAGTGTGGCAGTATGGTGTATAAGGTGCTAGAGCTAGTTGCAGTGAATTAGCAGCACTGTGCCTTTAAGAGACTGGCAACTAAGCACAAATTGTTGGGAGCAGCATAGGAAGCCAGTGGGCTGCACCAAGTATGGGGAGGGGTGGCTGATGTACAATCAAATCATGCTAGGCAGAGACACTAACAGGCTAGGTGTCCTAATGGACAGAGTGGCAGGCTTCCAAGTGGGCAGGACACACAAGCTGGGGTTTGAGTCCCTTGAAGGGGAAAACAAAGTGATGCGGGAGAAAGCTTGCTAATAGGGCAGGTTCCACAGGGGAAGGGGAAGTGGGAGACAGCGTATGCTGAGGTGCAGGGTACCACAATTTCTATTTAGAATGGAGTTGAAGATGCAAGGGAGAACACAGTGTCCCTTAGTAGTTAGGCAGTATGAGGTGCTAAAGGGGAATTGGGGAGATAGATATAAATTTAGTAGTCACGTGACAGTTACCGGGCCAACTCATCCTATAAAGAAAATGCCTACTCAGGGTGGGGGGTGGGTGGATCAGCCGCTGCAGTAGCGGTGACGGGAAGTAGAGGTCCTCTGACTCATCTGAACACAGTACCTGCACTTGGGAGGGGGGTCTGAATGCCGGAAGCTGCAGGGGGCAAGCAGCTCACTGCCTAGGCTTCATGTGCTGTTGTGTCTGGAAGATATCTCAGCTGTGCACTCAGCTCAGCAGGAACTCACCCCCACTCCCCCAGAGACTCATTAGTCCATTGGGGTTAAGGGTAGTGGGGCATGGGAGGAAGGGAGACAAGAGGCAGCCCTAAGGTGGTTGTCCAGCCCAGTTATATACAGACAGCAAATCACTTCACACCCCTGGAGGAGGCTCAGGCTCCTGACTTTGCAAAGGGGGACTCTGGGTCAGTCAAGGAAGATGGACAGGACAGCACATTGGCACTCAAATGGGCAAAGCTGATAGGAAGGTCCTCGTAGTTAGGGACTCAATGATCAGGAGGATAGACAGGGTGTTGGGAGGGTGAGATGGGAGGGGGTTGGTCCAATGCATGCCTGGAGTATCAGCCAACTGGGAGTTAGCTAGAACAGGGAGGATGGTGGAGAAGGAAGGGGGTGCAGGGGGTGCTAGTACACCTGGGCGCCAACACTCTGCCAACCAGTCAGTAGAAACAGTAAAGCAGAGATTCCATAGACTGGGGCACAGATTGGCAGCACACTCAGCCTTCCTGACCTTTTCTAAGGTCCTCCCTGTGTGGGGGGGGGAAGGCAGGCTAGGATAAGGAGTGCTGAAATAGCAAAGTTCAACAGCTGGCTTAAGGGTGGTGTTGCGAAATGAAATATTACTTTGTAGGGGATTGGAGGGATTTCTGGGAAAGATGACTCTTCAAGGGTGATGGACTTCACCTGACGAGAGAGGGGACCAGCTCACTGGGGCAGAAGTTTGATGTCTACATCAGACATATAAACTAACTCCGGGGGAGTCCAGATCTGGAGGATCCACACTGGATGGAGAGCAGAAGGAAATCCAGGATAGTACTCCCCCCACACTCAGGGGACAGTAGCAGAAACAAGAGCTCAAGGAATGCTGTAGGGTTTACAGGGCCAAGTGGAGGGACAGTTGCAAGAACCAACAGACTCAAACTGCAGAAGTAAGTTCAATAACTAAATAATTATAAAGCAGTTTAGTAAAAGCAAGCAGAGTCCTCAGTAAGCATTGAATCAAGTCTTTGACATAACTGGATACACAGATCTTTAAGGATAGCTTAATATTGTTCTGTGAAGAATTCTAACTGTAGCAGAGTTGGTAAAAGAATAACAACCAACCAAAACCAGTCATACTATTAGTGTCAAAGCATTTGAAATGATTCTCATACCTCAGGTGCCAATCAGAAGATGGAAAGAATAAAATTTGCAAGTACAAGTAAGTACAAGTGGGACTTTCCAGGACACAAGAATGTCTCAGGCTACTACTTGACAAAAGGGATTACCTGCCAATGAAATTGCCTTGTGTTCTCTAGTAACTGTGCTGCAGAATGCTGCAGTATTGTGTTGCAGGCTTGTAGATTCCAAGGGACAGATAATGAAGGCCAGTTCACTACTTTATATACTGGCCTGGATATTCAAACTGCGCCAGGCTGTGGCGCAAGCTTTGGCGCAGCTCAACTTGGCTGCACAGGGGTGTGGACTGGGCGATATTCAACGGAGCTGCACCATGGCTCAGCAGCTTTGAATATCGCACCCTGGCCACCACCAGTGTGCATGGCGCAGTGGCATTGCGCCAGCGCAAGTGGCCAGAGTGGAGCATGGAGATGCGCTCGCGCAAGTTCCATTGCGCCATGCATAGCACCAGCGATATTCAAAAGTTGACATGCAAATGGGGCCATAATGTATGCAAGGTACACATGGGGACATTTGCATGTCATTATGGCCCCATTTGCATGCAGGTGTGCAAATCCCCGACAACTTATGCCTGGCGCCCTGCCAGGCAGCAGCTGTCGGGGACCGATACCCCTGCAGCCCGATCACGGGCAGTAGTAGTACAAAAAAAAACTAATATGTCCAATATCCCTGGTGGTCCAGTGGACCTCTATCTGCCCGATTGCAGGTATTTGTAAAAATAACAGGTCCAATATCCCTGGTGGTCCAGTGGACTGCTATCTGCCCGATCGAGGGCATGTGTAAAAAGAAAATATGCCATTATTACCCCCCCACATGCCCACTGAGCCCCACCACCCCACTCCCCTCCATCAGCTGGCGGGCAGCAGTATCCCACCCGCCTGTCACCCTGCCGCCTGCCGACTGACACCTCGATAGGGCTGCATGCCCATTGGTTCACAGCGTGAGCCAATGGGCATGCAGCCCATACCATACTACATTTCAGATATGCAAATGGTTCATTCACATATCTGAATGTGTAGGGTACGGGTTGCACACCCATTGGCTCACGCCAGAACTAATGGGAATGCAGCCCCACCGAGGTGTTAGTCGGTGGGCCGCGGGTGGCAGGCGGGGGTACTGCCGCCCACCAGCTGACGGAGGGGAGCAGGGCAGGGGCTCATTAGGCAGGTGGGGGGGTACCACTAGACCACCAGGAATATTGGAATTTGTTTTTTACAGATGCCTGCGATCGGGCAAACAGCGGTCCACTGGACCACGAGGGATATTGGACTTATCTTGTTTGTACGAATGTCCGTGATCAGGCAGATAGGGTCCACCAGACCACCATGGATAATAGCATATATTCTTTTTGCACATGCCCATGATTGGGCAGATAGGGTCCGCTAGACCACCAGGGATAATGGCATATATTCTTTTTACACATGCCCACGATCGGGTGGATAGCTGGTCCACTGGACCACCAGGGATACTGACAGTTTCATTACTTTTTTATACAAATGCCCGCAATCGGGCATGGGGGGTCACCGCCAGGTGCAGCCGGAACTCGGGTGGCCACCTACAGGTGGCAGCTGCCGTGTTGCGCCCTGCAATGCGGCAGCTCACCTGTGGGTGGCCATCAGTTGTTCCTTTCTTTTTTAGCTTAACTTTGTGCTGGCGCAGGTAGGGGTTGCACATGCATGGCTCTGCACATTCTGGGCTGAATATCGGGCTGTGCAGGTTATGCATGGGCATGCCCCCCCAACCTGTGCCTGCATACATTACTAATGCACTCTGGCACAGCGGGATTTGTGCCGCGCACTTTTCCCTTTTGAATATCGCGCCAGGGCACATCAGTGGGTTGCGCATGGCGCAACACTGTTGTGCCATGCGCAACCCTTTTGAATATCTGGGCCACTGTGTATAACACAATGGATGTGGTAGGGAGGTTCCCCAGTCATAAATCTAATAACAATACAGTACACTGACACAAGTTTTTGAAGAATTTATTTTATCAGTTTATAGATAACTTCACTGAAACTGAGTACTTTCTTAAAAATAATTAATCCAACAATCAATTTATTCCTATGGAACCAAAAAACCTTTAAACTTCAGCTTGGATTGGTAGTGTGGTCAAGTCACTAGATACAGGGCCGTCCCTGATTCTCAGTTGCAAACTGGGATAGGGCAGTTGCTCATTTGCTGTGCCACTTGACTGTGTTGTACACAAATGCAGTCTCACACTGCAGAGTGTAATACACAGGGAAAATGGGGCAGTAGATGGGCCAACCAGTCCTTTTCTGCCAACAAATTCTATGTTTCTTTTACTTTGTTTACACAGCGAGTGATGTACAGCAGCGCCATATAATTTGTTCTGACCATTCCTGCTAAAACGCTGTGGAGCAGCATTCACATAGCATGGCCCTGGAGCACTGGAGTGATGCTCCCTGAAGTTCTAGCATTTAGAGGAGGGTTCCACCGAGGAGGGGGAAATCAAGTTGGGGTGACTGTACCACATAGATCGTGGGTGGATCTTCCAACCCAAGTTCAGCTAAAGATTGTTTCTTGTAGTGTAAACATAGCTGAACTAAGGGAAGTGATTCTTTTTGAAAATTGAGGTCTAAAAATTGGAAAAAACATGGTCTGAGAGTTGAGTCATAACAGTGGGCATGCAATTATTCTATGTTGCTATGTTTCTTTCTACCCCTCAATAAAGTAGCACCCTTAGCATCTAAGTATTTAATAGGTTTTCTTTCCTTAATGTTTTTCTTTAAGTAGAACTTAAACACTAACTAAAAACCTTTGAACACTACATACATTTGGAAAACCTCATGAAGCATGTAGATTTTAAAAACCATCACATAACATGTAGATTTTTTAAACCTTCATGAAGGATTTTTGTGCAAATATTTTGTGAAAACCATTATGCAGCCCGTAGATTTTTGAAAACCTTCATGCAGCATATTTTGAAACAATCATGCAGCACGTATACCTGTAACACAAATATTTTCAAAAATATTCATGCAACATGTAGATTTAAAAAAAAATGTCAAGAAGCTGGTCCATCTGTTCAGAAGTTTGGCTTCCATTCATAATGCCAGTTACCCAGGTTCAAGAACATACCAGAGTCACCAGGGGATGGTTGCAGAGAAGCAGCATTGAGCATACCAGGGGATGCTCTACTCTGGGGAGAGGGATGCTCTCCTCCCAGCTCTACTGCCACCTTAAAGACTACATGTGGCAGTGCAGCTGAAGAGATAGTGTGGGAAGGAAAGACATCAGCCAGGGACCTGTGCTGCATATGCTTTTTGTGTGCATGTGCATTGGTCCTGCCTTTCTGCTGACATCTTTAAGTGTAGAGGCCAGAAAACAGGAAAAAGCAGGGCCCCAGTGTACCTTTTGAAGGACCTGGTACATCTGGTATGGTCCTCACTGCATCTGCTGTTGCTACAGAGTATTAGGGGGCATCTATCCCCCACCCAGTGATAATCTGAGGCTCCATGGGGCTAGTTGGCAGCAGGTAAAGTAGGGACTATAGGGAAGTGTGGTGTGTTTCCATGGAGCTGCATCTGGTGTGATGAAGGGGCATAAACTACAAATTGCAAGTCACAAATTGTATAGGACTCCTATGTGAATATTTTCTTGTTGTTTTAATTAATACTACAGACACTACAGGTATCTGAGTAAAATTAAAAAAAATACACTGTGTATAACTTTTAAGTATTTAAGTTATATTGCCTTAAAGTGTTTGTTCATTTAGCATTTTAACATGAAAATAAAAAAAAAATGTTTTTTCAACATTTTTTGGTAAACTGTGCAAGCAATTAATCATTATTAACTTTGAAATGAAATAACAGTTTTTCACCATAGCACCAGATGGATCTATTGTATTCTTCTATAACAGCTAACAATGCTCTAAATTTCATAACTTAACTATTTGTAGTTTTTTTATGCAATGGCAAATACCTGAATGCAAAAATAACAAAAATATATAACTTAACACTCTAGAAGTCAAAATCAGAAAATCAGATTTGTATAAACCTTTCCACATTAGTAGACACAATGACCTAGATGATGTGGAGATGTTTATACGAATCTGTAAAACAAGGTTTTAAACAGTCAGCCCCAATGCAAAGCTAATCTAGGGGAACTACCATGCCCCAATAATATAGCTAATCCTTATAGATGGAAAATATTGGTTAATATTAAGTCAATCCATTTCAAGTAGTGTATTACTGGGAATGAGGAGACGCACAGCAACTCTCTGGAATCCTTATTGTACAGTAAGTTTTGGACACTCTACACAAAGAGTTATAGTAATCAAGACAATAAGATATAAAGTCATGTTTATGCTTTTCTGCAAAGGAACAATTGGGAAAGTCTTAACAGCAAACAACTCAAAGCTGTCAGTGCAGTTCAACAGAGTAGAGGGGAAGACAAATAGTATGCTGGGGTGCATAGGCAGGGGGATTAGTAGCAGAAGAAAGGAGATGATCCTGCTCCTGTATAGATCACTGGTGTGGCAGCATTTGCAGTTTTGGAGTTCATACTTGAGAAAGGACAAGGATAGATTTGAAGCAGTGCAGAAAAGGGCAATAAAAATAACTCAGAGGCAAGAAAAGTCCTACATCAATAGGCTCGAGGATCTCAACATATATACAATAGAGACCTGGAAGGAGAGGAGGGACGTGATTGAAACTTGAGTTTCTTCACAGGATAAAGAAAGTAGACAGCTGGGATCTTGTCACAATGAGCAGAAACATGGGCACAAGAAGGGACTCAAAGAAGCTAGCAGGAGAAAGATTTAAGAAAGACATCAGAAAATATTTATCTACTACTAAGACTTTTTCAGATCTCCCTTTGCAGAAAAACATTCACCTGAATATACATCTTAAAGTCTTGATTATGGTAACTCATTGTGTACAGTCTCCAAAACTGATTGAACAACAAGGAGTCCAGAAAGATGCTGTGTGTCTCCTCAATCACATTAAAATGAAATGGATTGATTTAGTATTAATATTTTATTTCCTCTTGACAGGTTTCTTGAAGGGCTAACCTATATTTTCCATCTTAAAGGATTAGTTATATTACTGGGGCATGGTAGTTAAGTGGAATAGGCTGCCAGATGGTTGGTCAGCACAAAGTCAGGGGAGGAATTCAAGTGAGGGCTGGACAGACATATTTATTTATTTATTTTACATTATTTCAACAGGGATAACCTGAAGCTATTTAGCATCTCATTTTCATGGAGATTCCATGGAGGACAGCAGCAGTCAACAGACTAACATATTCCAGCAGAAAAAGTTACATGCAAGCTAAAATATACAGGGCAAAAAAAACTGTAAAGGTAAACACATCCAAACAGTAATCAAAGCAAGCTAACAAAGTGGGGTCACAGCAAATAATGTGCAAGTGCATTGTTGTGCAACATGATTATGGGTGAGGACAGGGGGATACTGGACCAAAACAAATACAAGGTAGCTGAAAAGACTGGCTGTGAATGCTAGCAAGCTAGAAGCATACCTGAGCAGGAGAGGGAGTTTGTTCCAACTACAAATGCAAAGACTTATCTACCAAATTCATGATTCATCCTGGGAACTAAAAAAGTAAATGTTGCCACTGAATAGAGTGACTAGGCACTGCATGCATGTGTGAGATGGGCTAGGAGATAATCAGGGGCTTTTCCTTGTGCAAAGTCATACAACAAAGTCAGTCATTGGTAGTCACACCTGATTGTGAGACTTGGCCAGATAAACTGCTCATGCAGCAGACAATGATGGATAAGGAATGAACCTGCATACCACTCTAATTGTTGTACAGACAATCCAGGCACAGCAGAGTACTTGTGTTTGCACAGCAGTGTATGATGTCTCTATAGTCAATGGGAAGTATCAGGAAGTTGGAGACCACCTGCTTCCTCATGTGAGCACTGAGAGTGTTTAGACCTGTAGGGAAATCTGATCTTGGCTCTGCGGTTATTAAGAGGTTGTCGATATGCCTACTGTATGTAAGTGCTACATGGAGCCAGATTCCTAGATATTTGAATATGCTGTCTTGCTCAGTAGCATTGCCATCTGTTGTTGTAATTGCAAGTGGATCAGCTAAATGAGCTAGGAAGCTCTTGGATCCAAACACCACAGGCTTAATTTTGGTTGCATTAAGGATCAAATGTTTGTTTTTGAACCCAGAGGAGATTGTGTTAAAATTGAATTGCAGCACTAAATTATCTTTGCATACTGTCATTGAATTGCAATAGAGTACGGTGTAATTTGCATACATATTTAGGTAATACCTTCCAGCGTGTTTCAGGAGGTTATTAACAAAAAATGGAGAACAGCAGAGAGCCAAGTATTGAGCCTTGAAAAGCTACAAGATTTAAAATGACAAGGTCTGAACTAATGCCCTTTATGGACACTAGCTGGGTTCAGTTACTCAGTTAGTTTTTGAACCATTTGATAACTTCTTCTCTGAGACAAAGAGTCTAGAGCGTGGTCAAAAGTACTGAATGATGCACCAAATTAAAGGCCTTGGAGAGATCTACAGAGATTGTCACAGTGAGTAGACTGTTATCCATGGCTATGTAGAGATCACTGGTGACTATGAGCAATGCAGATATGGTGGAATACCCCTACCTGAAGCAAGGCTGCATTAGAGAGAGCAGATTGTACAGACTGAAATGCTCAGTCAGCTGTGAGCGAGTGCACTTTTTGAGAATCCAAGAAAGGGAAGAAAGGACCAAAATGTGTGTGTTGCCCATCCTTTGTGGATAGATACAACTCTGGCACATTGCTAGATATTAGGCATCACAGCAGAGATGAGGGAGAGGTTTAACTCCATGGTACCCTATATAACTTACAAAGTGTAAGGTCAAGCTTAGTGCCCTGTTCAGGAACCGTAGTTGCATCCCTCCTACTGCTGGGTGTGAACTTGTGCAGAAGATAATACTGTCCACTTTTAGCTACTGTGACTTAGTCTGTGGTGCTGCCCCTTAGTCATCCCTTACCAGACTGGACACCCTCTTCAATTCCTTCTGCCGCTTAGCCTTTGATGCCCCCCTTATGCCCACCACTGTGATCTTTATTGTGCCCTATCCTTCCCCTCTCTTGCAAATAGGCAGCTCTCCCACTGTGTTAAATTCACCTCAAAGCACTGGTTGGGTGAGCTCCCTTCCTACCACACCTCCTCCTTTATAACACCCTCCCCCACCCTCTCATTCCCTTAGATCAACCAACTCTTGCACCCTGGTAGTCCCCCGCAGATACACCTAAACTGGACAATCCAGTTACTCTCACTGCCTCCCTAAAAATCTGGAATTCCGTCCCCCCTCAAATCCGGCACTCAACCTCTGTCTACTCCATCATCTCTGTCCTCAATAAGTACCTTGCTCCTAGTTGCTCCTGCCATGTCTCTCCCTAATTTCCTCCTCTAAGCCCTGGACAAACCCTACCCCTCTACCATCACCTTCATTTTACCCTGTGCACACCCACCCAAATACCTAGCTCTCCTCTCCTTCCCCCAGATTGCTGCCCCTTATTGGCCTCCCTTGATCTCTCACAGAATATAAGGGGCCTTGAATGGTCTCCATGGGGCCCTCTCCTACCCCCCCAAAGGGGCTTGTATCTTTCATCTACTCCCTTCCCCCACCATCCTGAAGGGGTCTCTCTGGGACACGTCCTTATCCCCTTCTCTCTGGTCAGTGCAGTGCAGCATCCTTGCATCCTGAAGTGGTCTCCAGGGACACAACTCTTCCTCCTCCCCACATACCTCACCACTGCCTCTCTTTTCCCCCTTTTCTTTCACATAAGCACTTGTTACTTATTAACCTAGCACTTATTACTGTCAACTGTTTTTGCCTATCATGTGCAAAATTGTTGTAACACTGTTTGCAACATCTACCTTACAACTGTATGTTAATGTTGAACTTATAAATTGAATGTTTAATGTCTCATTCCCAATGTACCCCTTCCCCCCAGGTCGCACTGGGAGACAAGCGACTTGTCGCTCAGTGTGCTTTCTTGGTGAAACATTTCAATAAATAAATAACTGTTGATGAAAATGGCAGGCAATTAAAATGCTCACAATGTCTGTCTTGCTTGTAAAGAAACCTATGAAATCTGAGCACAGATAAAATGCAATGCGAGGCAGAGACACTTTGGGTCATGGGAGTCAGCACCAGCACTCTTGTTTGGGCTGAGGCCTTTCAATGCTTTGAGGACCTCTGCTGTATTGGTTTATTGAAGATTAAAGTTTGGCAGACTGTAAGGTCATGCTCTGGGTTGCTTGATGTGAGACCAACCATGGATGCCACCAAGGACTTCTGGAGCTTGACAGTGATGCTGATGTTAGTGAATAGGCAT
This sequence comes from Neoceratodus forsteri, assembly GCA_016271365.2. Taxonomy (NCBI): domain Eukaryota; kingdom Metazoa; phylum Chordata; order Ceratodontiformes; family Ceratodontidae; genus Neoceratodus; species Neoceratodus forsteri. Next base: position 920,119,315 of record CM057459.1, on the reverse strand, counting down.
TAAAGGCATTCACAATGTCTGGAAGAGAGGTTACAAGGTCACCAGCGGGGTTCCAGATTTGATCCGATTCCTCAAGGAGATCCATTCTAAATAAGATTTTAGTCCCTGACCAGAATTTGCTGAATGATTACGCAAAAGTACTACTTCGCATGGTCTATAGATGGCCTCATAATCTAGCAGACTTCCTTTCATGTAGTCTCTAGCCACAACATTCTCAGGGTGATAATTGGATGCCCTCCTTTCCACCAGGTTGTTTTAAGTGCCATCAGTGTAAGTATTGTCCAGTTATAAAAAACAATACTGTACATTTGTGAACCCATCAAATGGAGAGGTTTGTAAGATTAATAGATTTATTAACTATGACAGAACTTATTTATTTGGGAACTTATCTCTGTGGAGCATACTATGTGGGCATAACTAAACACAAATAAAAGGATTGTGTAGGTTAACATATATGTGCTAAAATAGGAAAAAGGTCGCCCACTGGCTGTGGCAGCATTAGGCTAAAAACTCATACAATATTTAATCAAAAAAGCCTCACAACCCTCACAAGTGCAAACAAATATTATGCCAGACAACAGAGTGCAAAGAAAGACTTACAGTTTTATTAACCACTTAAAAATCCACACTGTCCATTACATATAGTGTCCACCTCCCCCCCCCTCACAAAAGGCCCAATAGCGTTTCACTCCCTCTCCCTCCTGGAGCTTTATCAAGGGCTAACAAACTTGTGTATGACAAGGATTTAAATCCCTTTTCCTGAGTGCCCCATGTGCAAATCTTGCATAAAACAGCATACATACATTCAATTAATTCAATTACAATCAATTAATTCAGTACTGCCTATCTAATACACTGGGTCACTATCTAAATCACTGGCCCTGATTAAACCAGAGTCTGCCCATAGTAATCAAGGACTCAGATGAGTGTAATCTAATGAAACAGGTACTTGCAGGGAAATCTGTTTTCCACTATTCCCTATATTCAACCGTAAACATTAAGTCCCTATTTTAACAATATATAAAGGGATCTTATTTTCCCCCATTTCTCACGGGGACCGGTACAGAAGCAAAAATATTCAAGCAGCTCCTATCCTTCAACTAATAAATCATTCATTTTTTTATTTCTTATCCAAACTGGAGTTAATTAAGTCTCTGCTTCAATAGCATTCTCAATATTATTTGCAAATGCATTCAAATTCATTGAGTCCCAAGTTCCATTCCAGCAGCTATGTTGTTTTCATTTAGAACTTCATAAGTACTGCTGATTTTCAGGTGTTGTTTACAGTTGTAAGCAGACTCATCCTCCCATAAAAATATGAAGTATCACAACTCCAATCATCTACAGAATTGATGCAGCTTTATCTAAAATAAATAGAGACACATTTTAAATCGAGACAATAGATACAGGTTCACAGATATACAGCCAAGTCCTTAACACAATAACCAAATACTGTAATAATATAATTACAATCCTGAAGATCCACTACCTATATGTACACATTAAAAACCTATATTTTTTTAGTATTTTTTATTTATTTTTTTATAGGTATTTAGCTATTTCCAAATGGGCATTTAAGCCTGGAGATCTTAAGGCCCCGAGTGTATAGATCCAGAAGGTTTCTCTTCTTAGTGTCAAGAGTTCAATATCCCCACCTCTTGGACATAAATACACACGTTTGATCCCCATAAATGACCAATTATGTGATCCCTGTCCCCTAGTGTACTTAATGTGGGCTGCCAAGATGTTTTTCAAATTTTCATTTTCAGTATCCTGAGCGTGACCTCCAACTTGGGTTTTCAAGCTTATATTTGTTGTTCCTACATAAAAGACAGCCACACAAGTAACTCACCAAATAAATCACATTCTCAGTGTTGCATATTATCGAATGCCTGGCTTTATACTTTTTACCTGTCACAGGATGGGTGAATTCTTTACTCTCCCTCACTTATTTATCAAATTTACATCGGCCATAAGGGACATAGCCCCTTGGTGCCACCACCCCCCACACACATATTGCTGTTTCAGTTTAGTATATGGTTGTAATGAATAACCAAAATATCTTTTGGTTCTGAGCACGGGTGTACATAAATTGTGGGGGTCCATCCATTACTCTACCCAATACTGGCTCCAATTCTATTATATGGCAGTTTAGTTTTTTAATATAACATTTCTGATATCACCTGCTTTGGGGGTATATGTAGAAATAAATTTGACCCTCTGTTGACTCCCTTCCTCCTCATTCGAGGACTAGGGTGTTAAAAGATCCAACCTGTCTCTGTTTGAAGGCCATTCACAGGCTTCACCTACACCTCTTCTGCTATAACAGCCCTCCATTTCTTGTGCTGTCACATCCGATAGTTCTTGTGTGGAGCAATTCCATTTTAAATGTGTGAATTGCCCTTGAGGTATTCCTTTCACCAAATGTGGGGGGTGACAACTACTGGCCAACAGTAAGACATTAGTGTCAGTTACTTTTCTGTATAAATCTGAAAGAATCCACCCATCCTTTTTGAACAAAAGCAAATCCAAAAATGGAATTGTACAAAGATCACAGTTGGTTCTGAATTTTAAATTAAGGTTTGACACATAACTACTCCACAAAACCCAATAATTGCTCCTCAGCCCCACTCCAGATGAAAAATAAATCATCTATAACATGTCTGTACAATTTAATGTAATCAAAAAAGGGGTTCCTACCAGCATCCTGTATAACTAACTATTCCCACTGACCTAAATACAAATTTGCATAACTGGGGACTAATGACACCCCCATTGCCGTGCCATGGACCTGTAGGACAAATTCCCCACAAAACAGAAAATAGGTAAACTTCAAAACCTTTTCAGTGCAAGAAATAAAAAAAAATCAATGAAATCATCTATCAACTCTTCATTTTTCATTAGGAAATATTGTTTCCAAACCACGTCAGTGTGGGACATGTGTATACAGTGCCTCCACATCCAAGGTGACAAGGAGCCAGGATTCCCCCACCACAAAATCTTCCAACTGTGCCAAGATGTCTGCTGAGTCCCTAATATGTGAGGGGAGCTCAGTAACTAGCCTTTTGGCATAATGATAAACAAAACAGGGACAGGGGTTCAGTCAAAGACCCAATACATGTGACAATTGATTGCCCAGGAAGGCTTTCGAAAGTGTTATGAATTTTTGGTAAAATATAAAATGCCTCAACTATAGGGTTCTCCACAGGTAGTAGTTTTTTAATATCTAAATCGATAATCCCCCCCATCACAAGTTCCTTATAAAAAATTGTCAATTTGAACTTTAAACTCTTGAGCAGGATATCTATGCAACCTTTTGTAAACCCGTGTACCATTCAATTGCCATCTAACTTCTGACACATAAGCCACTGTGTCTTGGATCACTATCGCTCCCCCCCCCTCGTCCACTTGCTTAATAGTTATTTTTTTATTGCATTCTAAAGATTGTAAGGCTTCCCTTTCTCCATTTGATATATTAACAAAGCCTTTATTGGTCTGATTAGTGAGAATCAGTTCTATGTCTTTCTCACATAGACTCTCGAAAATGGACACCACGGGGGGGGGGCGAGTGGACAAAAGGTAGATTTCTTCTTTAGTCCCTCAATTTGTACACCATTTCTATTAGTGGCTAAGTTCACAGTAGCACCATTAGTAGTGGGTTTGTTAAAAAAATGCATAAGGCATAATTTCCTAGTGAATTTGTATAGGTCAATAATGCAAATAAAACTTGACATACTGAAAGTCAATATAAAAGATTGACCCCTATTCAGTACAGACTTTTCAGCATCATTCAAAACATATGAAGCTATATTAACCACAAGGTCCTGTGTATTCTGTATCTCCCTGTAATTTAATGTTCATTGATCAGTTTTAATTGTTTGTAAATGTGTACATTGTTGTTATTGCATTTTAATTACTTTGCGTATTATGAGAACTAACAAATTAATTATACATATTGTGCTGCTATTTACTGTCACTTTAAGAGCACTTTTGAATATAAGCAGCACCATGAAGGGAGCAATAGTATCCTCTTGACAAAGCGCACAAGCTCGAAACGTTGAGAGCTTTTGCTGGGCAGTGTTTGCATGTACTTTGCTGGAGAATTTTATCGCTTAATTAAAGCTTTGTGCACTTTACCTATGGTGACAAGTGGCACCTGTTTAAATGGAGAGTGTTGAGTGCCTTGGTTTACTGCTGACCGGAAAGATGTTAATTTTCTTCCCATTAGTTTTGGTAGTAGTCAACTTTGCTTTAGCTATTGCCGATTTACCTAGATTCTAAGGTTTCCTGTAATACTGTCTATCACTGAGGAATCTGGTCTTTCTAAATCTTGCTCAAGCAGCATCTCTTTGGGAGAACAGTTCAATAATCTCTTTAAAGAGTGGGGGTAATGGTGTCCTTTGACCTCAAGTGTACTGATCAGTGAATGTTTGTTACAGCCATTGAGAAATTCACTGGCAAAGAATTCCAAGGAATCTGCTATGGAGGGAAGAATGTTGATACAGTACTATCTTACAGCAGACAAGTCTGCATAGAAGTCTTCCAGTATGAAATGTGTTTATGAGTGAATTGTGATCATTCTCAGAGTGTTTTTATGTCCTTCATATTTTCCAAACACAAGGTAATGGAATAATCACTGAAGTTGTCTGAAAGTGTCTTAATAGTTGAAGATTCTGTCTGAGCTGTTGACAAGAATCCACTCTAGAAAAATATGATTGCAGGCTTGGTTGAGTCTTCTGGGTAATGTGATCATTTACAAGAGGTTTAAAACAGGAGGATCATGTTTGTGCTTGGATAAGTCTTTTATGAACCTAATGAAGTTAAGTTCACGGAGCAGGAATGTTTCAAGGTTCTACCTACTAACAGTACAGTCCAGTGCACTATAATTGCAGCAAAGTCATGATATCCATTTCAAGGTCTGTAAATGCAGCCCACTAGTATAGCTAGCCTTTCTGGTGTAAAGGTGGTCCAAACTGATCTAGGAACATCTGTACGGGAGGAGAGGTATCAAATGTTAGTGGGGGCAGAAGAACTGGTTAAGGGAGAAAAATGTGATCACAGTGCAAAGTGCTAACAACTGGAGTAAGGTGTATGGAATTTTCTCATGCCACTCTATGTGCAGTGAGATGTGGAGGAGGTAAAATCAGGGCACAGAAAAGGCAGAATAAGAATAGCAACACATTTTAGCAATTGTTATCAGGTTATGTAAGCATTTAACACGTGCACATAAAGGTGATAAGAAAGTTCCTAACAGAGGCATATTATTAACACGATAGTAATAGAATACACTAGATTCAGAGACAGGAAGTATCTTTGACCATGCAGAACACCAGCAGTAATGCCTGAGGTAGGCAGGGAGCCATCCAGTGTTGATATAGTCATACCAAGCAGGGCAAATATCTAAGGCACAAAAGCACTTGGGTCCAACAAAAGCAGAAGCCAGCAAAAGAGGGAGGATCATAAAATAAAATATTTAGATCAAGGCACAGCACAGATGCAAAAAACTTTAAACACAGTAAGCAGATCATTTGATTAGAACATATAGGCAATACTGGACCAGCAACAGAATAATTTAATAGATGAGGAAATTCAGCCTAGATATAGATTAAGTTACCATGCATGACTAAAAATGTAAATACTCAGATCAAGACACCATGCAGATGCAATACTACCTACAGAAATTATGTGATGAGAACAGGAACCACTCGGGGGGGGGGGTTCATGTGGCACAGCAGCAGTGTATGTAGTCAGATTAAAGGTGATGTGGCAGCCTCAAATGAGATAGCCTGCAGAGCTTAAAAAAGTGTCACCCACCAAGGCAGTTAGATCCTGCAGTTCAGCTGCAGTAACCATACATCCACAAGAAGGTCCGTGGGGGGGTCAGTTCAACTTCACACAAAACAATCTCCAGGTAAAATGTTACACAGCTTCTAATCAAGGAGATCAGTTTATGAGGAGGCTGGTCAGGTAGCACACCACCCAAGTGGTCCTTTTTACCATTCACCAAACTCACAGAACTTCCCAGATCACTAGGCTGTCCAGTGTCATACTGAGAAATGGTTAAAGTCATCAGTCCCTAACCCTCCCTGCTCCATCCCAGGCTATAATTTTACTCAGAAAGATACAGCTTCCCCTAAGAGGGGTGTGGGAGCTCTAATTCATTTCAAAACCCACCCAGTACTTTCCAGCCATCACTATTCACCAACTTCTACTAACCAGTATAGGTTTATTCACTCTGTGCTATTACTGGGCAATACTAAAAAGTTACACCTGGTATGTGTTTATAACCCACCTCAGAACTATCTTGCTGGCCTCTCTGCACTGGTTGAGCATTTCACCTCAATCTCCAATTCCCATTACCTAATGTTGTGCTGTGATTTTAATCTGGATTGGTCTTCAACAAATTTGAGATCCTTTGATCCTCTTTATCAAAAGAATAAATCTCTTTCACGATTCTCTTCTATGTTCTCAGCTCTCCCCATTTGGCATCTCCCCTGCTGCAAACAGATGGTTTGCTAACTACCTCTTTAGAATATAACAAGTTAAGCTACATCTCTCTATGTCAGTCTTGGCTGATATAACAGTTGGGGTCCCCCAAGGGTCCATATTAGGCCCCCTTCTTGTCACCCTATTTATCAGCAGACTTCTAGATGTGCTAACAGTTGTAACCCATTGCTTTATGTAGATGTACTGGTTTTATATCATAGAGCAGCTGAGATCTCAGAGACTTTCCAGCTTTTTTCAGAGTCTTTCTTTCTCATCAGTCCTGGCTACTAGAAAACAAGCTGGTACTTAACTATAACAAAACTAAGGTCATGCTGTTCAGTTTTAAACCTAAGCTCTGTTTCCATTCCTCTAGTATCCCTGTTGCCTGTACAAATGGCTCCCTACTGGATGAGGTTACCACTATAAAACACCTAGAGCTTATCTTAGACTCCCCTGGTGAATCACTAAATTGTCAGTCACGCTTTCTGAAGGTCACTCATAACTGATCACTGTTAATTATTAAATGATACCATATGATCATCAAGGGAGATCATGATAGATCATGATTTAATCATCAGATATGAACTTTCAAATCATCAACTGATGATTATTATTTTTGTAAGCTTAAATCAGCATGGTGGTTTTTGATGATCTTCGGATGATCAAGTAATGATCATTGATGATTACCGATGATTTCATTAGTTCTGTATTATAAGATTGTAACTCACGTAATACTTGATAAAGTTTTATGTGTTACTATTATGAAAATAGGAATGTCAAATATCAACAAAACCAAATTAATTGTAAATAATAATAAGTGAAGTTTTACTCCCATTAGGAAGAGAACATGCAATGCTGGTATAGTATACACATTTGTATAACTAATTTCCAAATTTAAAATGCACAGTTTATGGACCAAAACAATGGTAATCTGTAATTTTAAAATAATTGTGCCTTGAATGTATTAGTTTGCAGACTGTTAGGAAAACTGAGCACAAACCAGGTACTTGAAGAACTCACCACAGCCATAAAAGGAACCACTGACAGGAGCCAAATAAACCAATTTGTGTCTTTGTAACACTAGTAGAAGTGAATCAGAGTAATTATAATTGAAAACAGTGTGTTTGCATAGAAGATGCATCTTAACTGATAATTCCAATAAAGAAGTCTAACTAGAAGGCACTATACATTCCAAAGTGTAGAAAACAAGATACATTGTTTTTTTTTTTATTACAGTAACCATGACAATGGGCAGTCATGAAAATCATGATGAGATCATCATTAATCACAATAACCATTCCCATAACATCATGGTTTTTGATCGGTGGCTATTTAACTTTCATGCTTAGTTATTGTTAATTATAATCACAGTGGTTTTTTTTTAAGCTTTAACATAATCTTTTAACATAATTGATAATGAACATTCATGGTACATCATTATAAAATCATTATCTTTCCATCTGGGTCATCAATTGATTTCTCACCTCACATCCTGTCAGTTAGCAAGGTGGTTAATTCTGAACTTTGTATGTGCCACATGGTTAAGCATTGCCTCTCCCATAAGGTTCATCTCTCAATAGCCCAAGGTGTGCTGCTTCCTGGCCTCACTCATGGTCTACTGGAATACCTTAATACTACCATGTCAAACCTAAAGAAGTGGGGTGTGGCATACAACAACATATGCCAGTGTGCCTTGGCCACCTCCCCGAATCACCCAATGCTGTCTAATCTACTCAGGTCTAGGCTACCTACCTCCAGATGGATTAGGTTCCTTCCATGTTTGCAGCTTTGTGGACATGTTGCTCATATCTTGATCCCCTATTGCCCAAGCAAACCTCCTGCAATAGCCTACCACATCTTATTGTCTGTCATCTACTGAGTCCCCTGTTCTCATGGACTATAGATGCACCCTGACCCTCGGCAAGTTTGCTTTTGCATACCATGCCACAGAAACCTGGAAGTCATGGTCCCTTCTGTGTGGAATGCTCCCAGTCATTCTGATTTTCAGAAATCACTAAAGTCTTTTATTTTTTTGTTGGGCATCTACTCCTGCAAATGACTGGTGCCTCTGTATGGTTATTTCATTATGCCAATGTATCTTACTACTGTTTTTGCAAATATTGGACTCTTTGCACTATTGGGGCATAGGGTACATGCCAAAGGCATGTACTCTGCATGTGCAGCTCCACACCCATGGATGGATGCGTGGTGGCCATATTCATGGACACCGGCCACCATGCAGTTCCCATACATGGCCCCATGCCCCTGGCACACAGGTGCATGTAGGACCATTACAGGGACCGGAGGCACATCCAATGGGATGCCTGGTCCCAGTCTGCTACTGTATCCCTTGTGCCCACAGGGCATGGATGGTGGTAGATGGTACATTGTGCATCGGTGGGAAAGGGGCGGCAGGTGCTCAGTCAGCCACCCCCACCCTCCTTGTGGTCCCCATAGATAGATATTTTATTTATATAGCACCTATCTCCATGGACTCTGGATGCTGCACAATATACACATACAAATCATGCAAGAATTTAAAAAATACAATCAAACAAATTCAAAACAACATCAAAATACAGCTGGGAGTGTAAATTTATCCATCTATAATAAAGTGCTATTGACATTAAAACAGCTTCAATTAAAGGCTTGATAAAATAGATATGTTTTGAGGCCCTTCTTAAAGGCTTCTACCGAAGGGGCCTCCCTTAAATAACCAGGCAGGGAGTTCCACAGGGTAGGCGCAGCTGCCGCAAATGGTCTGTCTTCTGAGTGCAGCAGCCTAACCCTGAGAACTCCAAGAAGATCTTCCCTGGCAGAACAGAGGGCCCGGGATGGACAGTAAGGTACAAGGAGCTCCTGCAGATAGACTGGATCCATCCCATGCAGGGTCTTATAGATCAATAGCCCTATCTTGAAGACAACTCTCCATAGGACTGGCAGCCAGTGCAGTTCATGGAGCGCTGGTGTGATGTGTTCATATCTTTTCACCCCCATCAATAACCTCACCTCCAGATACCCTAGGTATAGGGCATTGCAGTAGTCCAAACTGGAAGTGACAAAAGCTTGTACCAGTGTGGGAAAGTCATCAGGCAGGATCAGGGCTCAAATTCAGGCAATATTCCTGAGATGATAAAACCTACTTCTCACCACGGCTGACACCTGTGCATCAAGTGTCAGACCACCATCCAGGATTACTCCCAAATTCTTCACCTGCTTAGAGGGGGCTAAAGGCACACACCCCAGCACAAGGTCAGGGGGTAATGCTGCACCCCCCCTGCCCTGATGACCCGGCTCCACCATCAGTACCTCTGTCTTGTCTGGGTTAAGCTTAAGCCAATTATGAGTCATCCACTTCTGGATTTTCTCAAGACAGCTATTGAATACAGAGTCTGACACCTGGCTATTGGGTGCACAGGACAGGTACAGCTGGATATCATCTGCATAACAGTGAAAACCCAGCCTGTACCACCTGATAATGTCCCCCAGTGGCAGCATATACACCATGAACAACAGAGGTGACAAGACTGACCCTTGTGGTACACCACAGCACAGAGGCTTTGGATTTGATGAGAAAATTCCCATGGTCACCCTCTGCACTCTGTCTCAGGTATGACCCAAACCAGTTGATAACATTTCTGGACAGGCCACACCAGAACCTCAGGTGGTCAAGTAACACCTCATGGTCCATGGTGTAAAATGCTGCAGAGAGGTCTTGGAGAACCAAGATGGTATGGTCCCTTCTATCCCTCACCATCAGGTGGTCATTAAGCACCCTCACCTGGTTTAAGTGGTGCGTTGGCATAGTGAATAAAGTCCAATGTTGGTAATGACATTATTTCTTGCACTATCTGCTACGTTGCTATTTTGTTTCTGCCAATGTAACCTTTTAATGCCTACTGCACATATTGTTCTTGATAACTTGATTTCTTATAGCATCTGCTTTATTGCTAGTGCTATGTTTTGTATCTTGCTTTTTACTGTTCTCTCGTATCCATATTGTCTTGCATCATCCTCATATTGTAATGCCTAGCATTTTTAGATTGTTTGAGCTACCCTACTTTCCTGTAACATATATTTGGTCACTTTCTATTTTGTATTGTTGTCATTCATAATGTATTGCCTTGTTTTATTAGGTAACTCTCCAGGGCCATGCCTGAAAATAGGCATCTGTTTGCCTTGTGCACTTACGTAGTAACAAAAACAAATAGATAAAGCAAGAACTGTGCCAAACAGCACAAACACAGGTAAGCAACTGCAGGGCATGGAAGTCCAGACATGGCATATAATGTCTTTACCAAGGGTCCAACAGCCAAAAAATAAAATAAAAAGTCAAGCAAATCCAGAGGAAAAGACAAACCGTAGAAGTCTTTTGAACTGTTGTTAATGTAGTTCAAAGTCCCAGAATGTGTCAAATTCCTGAAGGTGAAGGGACAGCAGGCTTCCCGTGCTACCAATCACGGTTTTGTTTTCTTGATACTAATCAATATATTTTTTTTTTTTATTATTTGTTTGTTTATTCAATGCATATAAAACACAGGTATCACATCTCATAACAAACATCACTTTGGAGGTACAAAATACATCTAATATACATTATAATTATCCATCTAAATGCTCATACTTGCAGTGTGAAGATATACTTCATATTTTTAACAGAATTAACTATTGAGCTAAGTGTTACACACTGCAAATGAAAAAGGATTGGGTGATCAAGCAAAAATACAACTCTAAACATAAAATCCCTTATAAGGAGCAAAATGTATTCACAATGAAAGATCCCTAACATTCTCTACACTTTAAGTAGCCATTCAAAAATAAATAACCAAAGTATTATCTTATTTCTTTTTTTTTTTCTTCCTTTTTCCCTGTTATTCTCAGGGGCTATTGCAAGCTGCCAATTTATTTTTGAATGGTCACCAAAGCTAGTCAAATTTATTCATTTGTTTAACAGAAACATAGTGAATCCATTCTAAAGCATGAATATCAATGATTGCATTAACCCAGAGTTTACTGTGTGGGGATCTGTGTCCTTCCATTTCAAGAGCATTTGTTTACACGTGTGTATTAAAATTATATTGATCAAAGTTGTTTTAGAGGGGGGCAGAGCATTATATGGAAAGCCTATTCTTAACAGCATTTACATAGGATCCTTAGTCAGTGGGACTTTTAATAGCCTGTGACTTAAATGTTAGGATACCATCCCACCAGCTATCTAACGTTGGACATAGAATAATAATAATAATAATAATAACTTTATTTTTAAAGCGCCTTTCAATATATCAAGGCACTGAACATATCAAAACCACAACATACAATGCCAATTAAAAAAACATATAAATAAAATGATTTCATAACATCACATATTAAAAAAAAGCAATAAAATATCTCATAAAATCAAAGCACAATATTTACATTCAAATTGTATTAATCCTCTAAGTAGGCCATATGCCACAGGTAAGGTTTTAAATCTTTCTTAAATACCTCCACGGAGGTGCACTCCCTTAACCGACATGGTAGAGAATTGGAAAGAGTGGGTGCAGCATAAGAAAATGCTCTACTGCCAGAAGATTTTAAACTCACTCTTGGAATCTCTAACAACCCCTCGTCGTCCAAGCGGAGGCGTTGGCCCGGAGGCAGTAAGGCACCAGAAGTTCTTTTAGATAGGTCAGACCTGGATCATGAAGGGCTTTGAAAGTCAGTAAAATGACTTTAAAGGTGATCTGCCACCGTATAGGAAGCCAGTGCAGTTCGCGCAGTACAGGGGTAATATGACTGGATCTCCATGTCCCAGTCAAAACCCAGGCTGCAGCGTTCTGCACCAGCTAAAGGCGATGGATTTCAACCCCAGAAAGCCCAAAGTAAAGGGCATTGCAGTAGTCCAAGCACGAGGACACAAAGGCGTGGACCAGCATTGGCAAGGAGTCAGACGGAACAAGGTGACACCCTGGCAATATTCCTAAGATGATAAAAGGAAGTCCTGACAATGGCCGACACTTGAAATTGAAGGGTCAGCCTGTCGTCTAGGACAACCTCAAGGTTGTGCACCCATTCAGAGGTCGGAAGTGACACGCCGCCAAGAAAAATTCCAGAGGGCGTGCCATCATGTGACCTCACTATCTGACCACCCGGGTCCACCACTAACACCTCTGTCTTCTCGGAGTTCAACTTTAACCAACTAGAATCCATCCACCTTGGATTTCTTCCAGACAGTTATTAAACACAGAGAGAGCTCCATCTTGGTCAGGTGCAAAAGACAGGTATAGCTGGGTATCATCTGCATAGCAATGAAACCTCAGCCCATACCGTCTTATAATGTCTCTGAGGGCAGCATATACACTGCGAATAGCATGGGTGACAGCACTGAACCCTGAGGCACCCCGCACAACAAAGAAGTTGGGCTGGAGGAATGAACCCCCGACACAACTCTTTGTGATCTCCCAGTAAGAATGAAGTGAACCATTTAAAACAGTTCCGACATTCCACAGATTAGCCTCAGGCATGCTAGCAACACCAGGTGATCCACAGTGTCAAAAGCTGACAAGAGATCAAGGAGAACTAGAATGGAACGTCTCTTTTGATCCCTTGCCCTCAGAAGATCATTAAGCACCCGAACCAGCGCAGTCTTGGTGCTGTGTCTTTTACGAAAACCAGATTGGAAGGATTCATAGACATTATGGATGGTTAAATGGTCTTCCAATTGGGCTGCCACTATCTTCTCCATAACCTTCCCAATAAAGGGAAAGTTAGAGATAGGTCTGTAGTTTGAAAAACAGTCTGGGTCCAAATTAGCTTTCTTCAAGAGGGATGTCACCACTGACTCTTTTAGGGAGTTAGGGAACTCACCTAACTCTAAGGAACACCAGACTATTTGCACCAAAACTGGACTGATGATCTCAGAACAACCCAAAATTAGGGGAGTCAGTCCAGGGTCCAAACTTCAGCTCGTGGGCCGCACACTATGGATGATCCTCATAATATCCACGACCTCAGATCAGCAAAAGGAACTCCAAAAGAATTGAGGTATTGTGAACTCGCACTGTTCCACAACATCACCCTTAGAGATTGCTGGACACAAGTCCGCCCTGATGTCAGCCACCTTAGTTGCAAAGAAACGAGCGAGCTCCTCACACTCTAATTGCAAAAAAGCTTTTCAAACTTGCAGACAGGCTGGGTTGCACAGTCTGTCTACAGTCTGAAACAGCTGAGCCGGCTGAGCCGGTCGATTCTGTGCAACTGCAATCTCCCTGGACAGGAATTCTGCCTTCTTATGGGTGATTGCAGATTGATAGATAGAATAATGTTCCATCAATCTAAGGTGGTCAGCATCAAGGCGAACTTGTGCCAACAATGCTCTAACCTTCACCCTGTCTCATAACTCCCTCAGTGTCCCATCAAACCAAGGGGACCTGGGGTGAAGGAATAGGGGGCACTCACAAACAGGAGCAATAAGATCCAGAGCCACCGTGACGGCCGTATTATAGGCCGACACCAGTGCCTCTGGGTTACTGCTAGCCAACACGGGGGATGAGAGGTCAAGGACTGCTGCAAGGCCCTGGGAAGTAATATTCCATAATAGGTGGTACCTGACCATCTCCACAGGGGAAGGCCTTCCAAGGGGGGTATGAAAATTGAACCTCACGGTGTAGTGGTCAGACCAGGCAACTGGTTCCACCCCCACATCGGATGAATCAATCCCTAAGAGGAAGACTAAATCCAGAGAGTGCCCAGATTTATGTGTAGCAGTGGAAACAACCTGTGTAATGCCCAAAGAAGACATAAGTTGGAGGAAGTGATTACCAAATTGTGAGAGTTCATCGTCGACCCAGTCGTTAAAGTCACCCAGAACCATCAACCTGGGCGACTCAAATGACATATCGATCAGGAAGTCTGCTACTTCCTGTAAGAAGCGTTTCCCATCTCTGGGTGGATGGTAGATGAGAACGATTGGAACGCCTACACCTGCTACAACTGTGCACTCAAAGGATTCAGCCTCACCTACTACCACATTCGTGAGGCCCAATTTAGTGTTAAAACAGACTGCCACCCCCGTGTATCACCGAGTACCCGGCTGGAGTCATGGCCTCCAATATGGGGCCTGAATTTTCATCCAGCCAGGTCTCGGTGATGCAAGCCAGGTCCGCTGAACTAATAAGATCGACTATAATGGTGGTCTTATTCCTAACAGACCTGGCATTGCATAACACCACCCGAGTTGGACAAATCTCGGAGGCTGTCCGGCCTAACTGCCCACCAAATTCAGTAGTGCCCTTGGGTATGGGCACCAGACATGGGAAACCCCAGTCTAGATTCCATTTCACCCCAGGGCACCTTCTGGACTTAGTAACCCCGACACGGTGGCTCCGCTCTTTCATCCTCTCCTGTTCACTTACCCCTGCCTTCCTCACTCTCCTACGAACAATCCCCAGTGCTCTACAGCACTGGTAAGTCTCAAATTGCAGGGGAGGAGTATAAAAAGGGCGGAGGCATGAAGATAGGAGGATGAATAGCGCACCACCGTGGAACCTGCAGGTCAGCACATGTCACTACTTAAAACAATATACACCAAATACAATCAAAACTAAAGCCCCCAAAAGACCCCCAAACAGCAAAAAAAAATACCCACCTTAATACATAATAAAATGCAGATAAAACAAATCCCAGCCCACCTGATTTGGAAAACTCACTCCCCAGTACTTAACTTGGGAGGTATTGCCATCCACACTCACAAAATTGTAAAATATAAATTTTACCTTCCCTCCCCAAGCCCTCTCACGGCCAGGGAAACAGGGGTGTCCAAGCACCCTCACTGTCCAAATGAAAATCACAGACAGTTGAGGTAATATACAGAACACAAAATATGAGTTATAAAATTAACCCCCAAGCCCTCTGAGGCCAGGGAGGCAGGCACATCCAGGCACTCTCACTGCCCGGCTACAAGTTGCAGTCAACTCAACTAATATCCACAATAAAATGAGATTGCAAAGTAAAATAAAAAATAAAAGTAAAATATATGGACGCCCAGGTCCTCTCACCACCGAGCGACCACACAAGAGAGTTTAGGCCTTAGGTCCTGAGCGAAGCAGAGTAGTCCAAAATATCAGTCATCCATAAGCTGGGAGCCATAGAACAACGTCCAAAGAAAGGAAAAATCCAGGGTGGGAAAGCCAACAGAAAAGTACAATCAGAACAGAGCCAGTTGCAAAACTCAGAAGAAACAGCCAGCAGCAGATCAGGGCCCTTCCAACTACAAATCTAGGCACAGTCTGAAGAAATTATAGCCCCACCATGACACCTGGGTACTGGCCATCCCCTAGCCAAACCCACGGATCTAGGGGAGCTACGATATCCCAGCCAGCTCCCTGACTAAGCAAATACAGTGCCCCCCTGTGAAGCTGCAAATTCAGCTGGTGATCGACCAGTGGAGTAGGGCCCCCTCCTGTTGCTAACCGTTAATTACTCTAGGCAGAAAATCCAGGAATTCAAGTCAGCAAAACACCATCCCAGTTCCAGTGTTTGGCTTCACAAACCAGCTCACATCCAAGGTCCAGAATATCGAACAAAATCCAAATTATCACCAAGAATAAGTAGCTTTCCACTCAAGTTTGTCCTTAAAGCAAGCCGGTGCCCTCTCTTCAGCTCACAACCACAAAACTTCCTTGCGTGTCCTCTTCAGACCCCCTTGTCCAAAATACTCCACACACCTCGCTCCTCACTCTCATAATACTCTGATTAAGTGAGGGGGCTCAGTACGGTTCGATAGAGAGTTCAGGAAGAGAAATACGAATCACCATGTCCACCGTGCTGAGAAAACACTGGCAGGTTCATTCAAATTGAACCACGCAGCCCACGGAGTGCAAAACGAGTCAAGCCACAGAAGATCGAGAGATACCAATCTATCAAACAACCGCTATCATGTTACAGCTCTCATAAATAAACAAATTAAGAATAAAATAAAATAAACAAATAAAAAAATAATTAAATATAAAGAAAATAAAGCAAACAAAGGAAAAATGGGAGCGGGTTATAGCATGTGAACTACAGCACGCCCAGCCTGGCGGCCATCGTGTTTCCCAACTATATGGTTATAGTGTATGGTGGAATGCTGAACATATGTTCTGGTGTTGCTTGTTCAGATTGGCATCTGGGACAGGAAGAGGAGATGTCAGGATTGATCTTATGTAAAAACTTTGGAGTATGATAAATTTGATGCAAAATATTGAAAATAATTTGTTGCATCCTTATAGATTTTAATCCCCAGTTTTTAACATTTATTGATTTTTTTCCATAGCTCTAAGGGAATAGATTTTTTAATTTTTTTTTTCCCACTTAGCTTTAAGCCCTTTAGTATTCTCCAATGATGAGGACAATAAAATCTTGTAAATCCTGGAGATCAATTTAGAGTGGGAAGATTGAGAGAAAAGAGATTCAAGTTCCTTCAAAGTACAGTTATTCATTTTTGATGATAAAGTTACAAATTTGAAGATAATAGATTTGTTCGGAAGGAAGGGAAGTCCTTAAGTTGAAAATAGAGGGGTTCGTTGGTGAAAGGTGGGGTTTTAACTTGTGAAGAGGGGAGGGATGGGAGAAAAGGCTATCGAGGGGGGTCCGATAAAGGAGGGGAATCTGACTCCACCCCCTGAGGAGCTGGAGGAATGTGGGAAAAGGCCAACTGGTAAGGTGCTGACCAGGATAAGATGGAATCCCCATGGGAATGCGAGCAGAGGAAATGGAAGTATACGGAAAGGGTGAAAGGTAGTCCTGCTAAATGCCAGGAGCTTGGGCAATAAAATGCCTGAGCTCCAGGCAATGCTAACTGAGGGAGAGGTGGATGTGGCAGTGGTCACTGAGACCTGGGCCACCACAGGGCATGACTGGGACCTGAACCTGGAGGGTTACACCATGTTCAGGAAGGACAGGGGGGATGGAAGGGGAGGAGGGGTAGCAATAATAGTCAAAAACTGCATTGCCATAGGAGAAGTGGAGGAGGGGAAGGAAACTTTGGAGGTGATTTGGGTCACCTTGATAACAAGGGGGGGCAAGAAAGTGAAAATAGGAGCGGTGTATAGACTGCCCACGCTGGCGGAGGAGCTGGAGGAGAGTCTGGTGGCAGATGTGGGGAGACATTGCAGTTTGGGCAGGGGAAGAGTGGTGGTGTTGGGAGTCTTAAACATGCCAGGAATGGACTGGGAGACTATGACATCCTCAGTGGGCAGGGAACAGAGGTTGTTGGATGTCTTTCAGGATGCATTCACAACTCAGCAGGTGAGGGAACTGACCAGGGAGGCACAGATACTGGATGTGGTCCTGGCAGACAGTGACCAGATTGGGGGCCTGGATATAAGGGACCCATTGGTGGGGAGCAACCATGCCACGGTCTGATTCTGCCTGGACCTAGGAGGGGTAGAAGGCTGCACAAAGACAGAGGTAACTAACTTCAGGGGGAGGATTTCAAGGAAATGGGAAAGATCCTTAAGAAGCATTTGGATGGGATTGGGCCAGACATGGACGCTGACAGTAGGTTGGAAATCATCAGGAGGGGAGTGCAGGATGCTACCAGCACCTGCACAAAAATAAGACAAAAATGTGGTCGGGCCTGTAAACCCTGCTGGTGGACTAGGGAGGTTCGGGGGGGTGGTGGGGGAAAGAAGGCAGCTTATAGGCATTTCAAGTGCTCAAGGAGTGAAAAGGATCAAGGGGAGTACGAGCTGATGGCCAGAAGGGCCACTAGGGTGGTGAGGGCGGCTAAGGCAAGGAAGGAGCAGAACCTGGCCAGAGAAATTAGGAGAGGGAACAAGGGGTTCTTTAGATACATTGGGGAAAAGTGGAGGGTGATGGGGCAGATTAGCAGGATTAAAACAGGGGAGGGATGGGCACAAGAGCTGGGAGAGCAGGCTGAGGTACTAAATGAGTACTTTACCTCAGTTTTCACAAGGAAAAATAGGAGGCTGCATCATACGTGGGGGGAGATGGTGAAACTGAGGAGTGGGGGCCCTTACTGATCAGCGGGTCTGGGGAGAAGGGAGCCATCACTGGTGGGAGGGGAGAAGGCAAAGCAGGGGGATGAGGTAGCAGAGATGGAAATCATGGCAGAGAGAGTGAGGGAAGCCCTCAGGTCCCTTAAGACAGAGGAAGCACCGGGACTGGATAAATTACATCCCAGAGTTCTGAAGGAACTGGCAGATGTCCTGGCAAAACCCCTAGCAGAGCTTTTCAGCATCTCTCTGAGGACAGGATGGGTGTCCCAGGACTGTAAGGTGGCACATATAGTGCCTATCCACAAGGGGGGATCAAGGGAGGTGGCAGAGAACTACAGGCCCATCAGCCAGACATCGGTGGTAGTCAAGGTGATGTAGGGCATTGTCAAGTAGAGGCTGGGGGGGACCTGGAAAAGTCAGGGTGCCTGGACAATAGGCAGCATGGATTTGTCCCAGGGAAATCATGTCAGACAAAACTTGTGGAGTTCTATGACTGGGTGACAAGTGCTTTGGACCTGGGTAGACCGGTGGACATCCTCTTTCTTGACTTCAGCAAGGCGTTTGACTCTGTTCCTCACAGGGGCCTGTTGGATAAGCTGGGAGAAATGGGGTTGGGGAACCAGATGATCAGATGGATAGGAAATTGGTTCCAGGACTGGAGGGTCGTGGTTGGTGGGATAGTCTCATCCCCAAGGAGGGTCATTAGTGGGTCCCTCAGGGATTTGTCCTTGGGCCCCTCCTGTTCAATGCCTACATCTCTGACATAAGGAAAGGTATCAGGAGTGAGATGAGTCTCTTTGCGGATGACTCAAAACTGGGGGCGGTGGTGGATGGAGAGGAGGGACGGTGGCCCTACAGGGAACCTGGAGGTTCTGGAAGGTGGTCTAGAAAGTGGAAGCTGAGGTTCAATACAGGAAATGCAAGGTACTGCACCTGGGGCCAGAAACCTGGGCCAAGTGTACACCCTGGAGGGATGCTACAAGTCTCAGTGGCTGAGAGGGACCTGGGGGTGGTGGTGGATGTCAAGATGAACAACTCTGAGACTTGTAGGAGGGCAGCGGACAAGGCCAACAGGATGCTGGGATGCACTGCTAGGGAGATCACCTCCAGAAGGAGGGAAGTGATACTCCCTCTGTATAACTGCTTGGTGAGGCCGCACCTCGAGTACTGTGTGCAGTTTTGGAGGCCACACTTAAAGAGGGACATTGGACTCCTGTAGAGGGTCCAGAGGAGGGCAACCAAAATGATCTGGAGCTTGGGGGACAGTCCCTATGGGGAGAGGCTCGAAGAGCTAAATATGTACACATTGGAAGAGAGAAGGGACCGGGGGAACATGATAGAGATCTTCAGGTACATGAAGGGGGTAAATAGGGGAGGAGCAGTCAGGGTGCTCCGAAGGAAGGAGGGAGGCAACTAGAGGTCATGGGTGGAAGCTGGAGGGGGAGATTCAGGGAGAAAGGAGGAGGTGCTACTTCATTGAGAGGGTGGTGGAGCCATGGAATGTGCTGCCCAGGGGGCTGGTGGAGGCAGAGACAGTGGAGGGGTTCAAGAGGGGGTGAGACTGGTACAGGGGAAGGATTCTGGAAGCAAAGTCCTGTGCAGCGAGAATATCCTGGACTGGGAAGGGAGAAACCAGAGAGGGCGAGGGTGCAGCAAGGTCAGCTACCAGGGTAGGGGCTGACCAAATAAGCAGACACAAAAGACCGTTAGGCCTATTCTGCTGGCATTTTAGTATGTTAGTATGAATTGAGAATTAGACATGTTGTACTTTTTACTTAAAGTTGCAAAATATGTTATAGAATCACTTTCCAGATATTGACCAATCTCTATCAGACCCTCATTGTACCAAGATTTGAAAGCATTAATTTGTACTGATGGTAAAAAAATTGGTATTAAGGAAGATTGGAGAGTGTTCTGATAGAGTGATCTTGATCCGTTTAGCACCCAATATTTTATTCCACATGTATATTACAGTCCTAGTGGTGAGTGTCAAATTTAAATTAACTTTACTTGTATTTACATACAAAGCATGTTTGATAGTATGAAACGGAGTCTGTGCTGTTTCAATAGTGAAATAATGATCCTGATTATCCTCTTTAAATCAGGTAGGTATTAGAGAAAGATTAGCTGTGAAGTAATAATACTTGAAATGAGAAAGTGCAACGCCTGCATTT
This sequence comes from Neoceratodus forsteri, assembly GCA_016271365.2. NCBI lineage: Eukaryota > Metazoa > Chordata > Ceratodontiformes > Ceratodontidae > Neoceratodus > Neoceratodus forsteri. The sequence goes on along the minus strand of CM057459.1, from coordinate 920,098,677 downwards.
GTTATTGGTGAAATTAGTTTATCCAGTTTCAATCTTGGTCTCTTCCCCTTCCAGAGAAACCTCTTTATGAAAGTTTCCAGGCCCTTAAAAAAGTCATTTGAGATAATCACTGGAAGGGTCTTAAAAAAAACATAAATTTGGGAAGAATGGATATCTTGATGACATTAGTCCTACCCATTAAGGTATAGGGGAGGGTTTCCCAATGCACAAGGAGGTCCTTAACCTCCTCCAACATAGGATCCAGGTTTAATTCCTGAAGCTTTTGCAGCTTATTATCTAACTTAACTCCCAAGTACGTAATTTGGGAGACTACCTTTATATTAAAGCATGAAGGTGGAATGAAAGGGTTCAAATGTTATGAAGGTTCTATTACTTCTGATTTAGACCAATTTACTTGATACCCAGAGTTAGATCCAAATTGAGATACTATCTCCGTAATATAAAGAAATGATTTATTAAGATCCTTCATATAAATCATCATATCATCAGCATATAAACTTACTCAATGTTCCACACCTTTAATTATGGGGCCTTGAATATCAAAAGAAGACCTAATTGCGTTGGTCAATGGTTCAATGGCCAGCACAAATATTAGTGGTGACAGGGGGCAACATTGTCTGGTGCCACGCTGTAAAATTTATACTTGGAGACAAATCTATATTTGTTTAAACCCTGGCCACCAGACCAGAGAAAAGCATAACGATCCAATCACAGAACCATGTCCCAAATCCGTAATTCCTCACATCTTTTGTATATGGTCAATCGACTCAGTCAAAGGCATTTTCCACTTCTATCAGGACCATTGAAAGATGTAAATTCTGGCAATAATCCAATATATTAATAGTCCAACATGTATTTGATCTCAAGGATCTGCCCTTTATAAAGCCTGGATGGATCAATATAGGAAGTGCTTGCTCAAGTCTGGTGGCTAGGATTTTTGCCAAGATTTTGGCATCTGAATTAATCAATGAGGTTGGTCGATATGAAGCTGGATTAGTATGGTCTTTGCCCTTTTTAAGAAACAGTGAAATTATGGCTTCTCTAAAGGATATTGGAAGGGATCAGGATGTTAACATGTAATCAAATAAGTTTTTAATTTGTGGGACCAGTTTTTGAGAAAAGTTTTAATATAGAAATCAGTAGAGATTGCATCCGGGCCAGGTGATTTCCCCAAAGGTAGTTCCCTGATTGCATGGGCAATTTCTGCTTCTGAAAGATCTTTTTCAAGGTCATCAGCCAATTGCTGAGGAACTTTATTAATAAGTTTTGAAAGAGTCTTGCTCCAAATCAGTTAAATCCAACTTATCCAATGTATATAACTCTTGATAAAAATCAGAAAAGACCCTGTTGATATCTTCAGGGTTTGTGTGTATTTGGCCTTGCACATCACATATCAGTGTAATAATGTTTTTCTGTTGTTCTGATTTTAGTTGCCAGGCCATAATTTTTTGAATGCGTTCCCCTGTTGAATAATACCGGCCTCTAGTATATAAAATTTGTTTTTCTATAGTCTCAGCAGTAAAACTAATAAATTCCTCTTTCAAAGACATCAGTTTCTGATACAACTGCACATCCTGAGTAAGCATATATACCGGTTCCATATCCGAGATGTTTTTCTTCAGTACGTTAAGTTTAGCCCTCCTTTTTCTGTTCTGAGTGATTTGGAAAGAAATAATTGAGCCACAAATTGTGGCTTTAAAAGCTTCCCATATTGTGTCCATTTTAATGTCTGCCACAGTGTTTAGTGAGAAGAAATTATTAATTTCTTTATTAATGAATTCAGAAAATTGATAATCTTTTAATAGTATAAGATCCAGCTTAAACCAGGGGGTTCTTATACTATGTGTAATTAGTAAAGTAAGAGACGGGGGCATGATCAGATATTAATATGTTATAATATTTAATAGTTTGAATCTAATATTCAATGGATTGAGAGATAAGGAAAAAGTCAATATGGGAATATGATTGAAACGGAACTGAGAAAAAGGAGTATTGATGTAGTGTCCCATTTTTTAAAAGACAGAGCTCAACTAAGCTATAATCTTTCGTAAAGTGTATTATTTTAGTAGCTGAAGAGGTGACTTAATCAGACCATAGTCCTGATTTATCAAGTAAGGGATTTAACACCAGATTAAAGTCCCCTCCCAAGATATACGGGGGGGCAGAAAGTTAGCTAATTCAAGGAAAACATGTTAGAAAAATTGAGGCACATTTTCATTAGGCCTGTGTATATTTGTAATAGTGTAAATGCTCCCCGCACACCATACCTGTGCAGTATTAAAATGGCTATTCGGGTCTACAATCTGCTTAATAATTTTAATGTCTATCTTTTTTTTAAAAGAATAATCACTCCTCGAGAAGAATTTGTATAGGGAGCATTTATGCCCAGCCTCCACCTTTTAGCATGTAATGTGAACTCTTTCTTTTCAAAATGAGTTCCTGAAGAAGGACACAGTTAGCCCTGTCTTATCAATTTAATTAAACATTTTTCTGGTTTTAAGCCTATTATTAATACCTCAAACATTCCACTATATAATTTTTAATGTCTGGGACATGTCTACGTGTGAATATAATATAAGAGATAATAGGTCCAGTTAAAGTAAATATACCCAGCATAAAATTCCCTGAGAAGAACAAGAGAAAGTATGTGGTACTTGTATTATACCATTTATACCAATCTACTGAGAAAATAATGTACTCATACTCCTCCTTCCCTCCCTTCCCCCTACCCTCTAGCTATTTTAACCTCTAATTCATAGCACCATTATTTAAATATGTGGCATGTCCAAGCAAAAAAGCATAGCTTATATTTCTGGAGATATAATATTGCTGTGTAGTTAAGAACACCCTAGCTCCAGCTTTCCCTATTCTTAAAATAGCTCTGATGCTATGCCCAAAAAAAAATTGGTCTAAGCAATTGAATGAATTGCAACAATGGCCAGATTTGATAGGTATAACAATTTGTTTTCCAGAAGCAGTGAATCACACTGTTACATACTTTTAGCCTTAGACACAGTACAACTATTACGCTAAAGCATAGTGAGACTACTTAACTTTTAACCCCTAACACCCGCCCTCTCCCCCTCCCCCACGTCCTTCAATGTTCTTTGTCCCATACATCAGGCTGAAAAGGGAGCACGGAGGCATTCCAGCCCTATCAGTGAACAAATTCTAATTTTCATCTCTACAAAGCGTAACAACACGTTGCTGAAAGAGAGAAAAAAAGGTGTACAATTCACATCACTGCACTAACATATATCAGAAAAACCCTTGATGGGGGGGGGGGAGGCACACAAAACCCACAGCCCCCCCATCCGATGTTGTAGCCAGAAGCTATGTTGTAGTCCAGTCATGATTTTCCAAAAATTACATTGTCTTTTGTGGGTCAGAGAGTATCCATTGTTTACCATGAAGGAAAAATCTCAGCCTAGCTGGAAACAGAAAAGTAAAATTGATTTTGTGCTGTGTTAACAGAGCTTTGGCTTTGTCAAAAGCCTGACAAGCTTGCACCGTGTGGGTTGATACACCCAGGTATGCTGAAAAGTTGTACTGCTCATACCGAAGCCCCTTATTAATCCTAGCCCATCACAGGATTGCTTCTCTGTCTTTGTAGTTATGTGGCTTGATAAAGACGGGTTAAGTGAAATTGAGCTTGTTAGAAATATTTGATTTTGGGCCTCGATGAGCCCAGTCCAAGTTAATACTTTCCTCTGGATATTTTCTGTTAAGTGCCACAGTGACAAGTTTTTCCAAAAAAAGGGAGCGAATCCCCATGGCCCTCCACCCCTTCAGGAATTCCAATTAATTAAACATTCGATCATCTAGAGCGATCTTCTAAATCTGCGATCTTGGCTCTCATTTCAGTCAATTCTTTATCCAAATATGCTTGCTTTTGCAATGATGGGCTGACCTTATCTTCCAATAAACTAATTCTCGCTTCTGCTTCTGCTGCCCTTAATGTTAAAGATCCCATCTGATTTTGTATCGTTGCTAAAACTGTGGATAAATCTGCTAAAGTAGTACTGATTACCACAAAGCCCGACTTAATTTTATTCTTAATTTCTGTTTGTAAATGCACCAGGTCCATTTTTTTAACCAATTCACTATCCATTAAATCCCCATCCTTACACCCTCCCTCTGCCACTCTGATGGATTCAGAATCAGCTGGGCAAGTACAGTTATTAATATGTCCAGTTAGAAGCTCTTGAGCATTGTTTATTGCAGCAGGACTTTCAGAATCGCCATTTGCCTGTATAGGCGGCATATTCAACAAGGGGTTTCTAATGAGAAAAAAATTACCTCCTGTAGGCCGCTCAGTCCCATTCCCCGCAGAAGAGATATTCAAAGTTAGCCCTTCACTGTTCTTTTCATCCACCGTTAGGTAGCCAATCTCATCTGATTCTGGAACCAAAATTACTGCCTTGTGCTTCTGATGCTGTGGTGATAAAGATTGAAGTAATGAAGAAATAACTTGTTCACCTGCTGCCAATACAACAATTTCCTTTCCTTCATTGCCATCAGAGAGGGGACAGACAGCCGACTCCCCCAAGTCATTAGATGGCATTGGCGATTGCAGGAGGGGGGAAAGGGGTCTGCCCGAGAAGATAGTGTCAGAGAAAAAGCTAAATTTTTGTTGCTGGAGCCGGGTTCTGCAGCGGCTGGTGCTGGAGGCTTTAATATTGTCTTCACAGGCTCTGTTGCTTGCGCCTTTCTTATGATGTCTCTTCTTCTTACAGTGTCTCTGAGAGTCTAAATCCAGCAAGGTGGAATCAGCCCCTGACGGCATACTAAAACATCCATTGGCACAGAATGCCGAGTTTCGAGAAACAGGATAGGTAGGATGCAGTTCACCAAGCTCCAGGACATTTATACACGAGGTTTGTAACTGAAATTAGCAGTGAATGCAAAACTAAGGAGGAAAATTGCTTTGGCTGATGAAAAACAGCATAATGGTACAGGTTCGGGACGGAGACACTACCACTGCAAACACTCACTCAGCCATTGTTGCAGGACTCACACGTTAGCGCCCCCTCACTTCCTCCTTCCGCTAATCAATGTGCTACCAATCACAGTTACCCTCAAATGTAGCTTTAAGACATTTAATGAACAGGCTTTTTTTCTGATGTAGCTAGGTAGGACTGGCATCATATGTACATCTGCCCATGCCAACCTGGGACTTTTTCAAGCACTCTCTTTTGACAGGTATCGATAAACATGCCCCCTAAAATGTTCTAGAGAATGCAATCAGTTCTGCTCCTGGTTTAACTCTGAAATTGCCTCTATTATTAAAGATAAAAAATAAATCCTTGGATGTTGCCTGCAAGTCCAATCTGGAAGCTGGCTACAGTTTCATATACTCTGTAGGCCATCTACCTCTTCTATAGGAATTACTTCAACTAATGCTGAAACTTGTAAAATGTGGTGTACTATTTATGGCAGCAAGGGGTTACCAGTGTCTTTGCAATTTGATAATGTAGTAATCTCAAACAGCAAATTGTTGTTGCTTTTAATTCTCATTTCTCAAAGGCAGGTGTGGCTTTTGATACCGCCCACTATAACTTATCTGTCCTGCCATAGCCCATTCTCAATTTGCCTTCTGCATATATCCATTTTTCATTGTTAAGCCATGTACTGAATATTGGGGGGCCAGATTTTCAAAGTGTGATACAGAGCTTGCATCAAGCCTTGCGTTGAACCCATGTTTGGTGCAGTTGTGCCAATCACCTTTGTTGCAGCTGCAGCAGCATTCGATTTTATGTTCTTGGGCGCTGTTGTGACACTTTCCACACTTTATGGCAGCTTGTGCCAAATATTTGGCACATGACATGCCCCATAAAAATTATCTGCTGAATGTGGCAAGTTAGTTCAGAGGAAGGGGGGGGTGGGCAGGTCTAATCTGTGGCATTTGGTGCATGGGAGTGAAAATCCCGATCACCAGCTGAGAGACTGCCACAATCCCTGTGCATCATATGATCAGTGCACAAGGGGCTTACGGCAGTTCTGGTGTCTTTGAAAATCTGGCACCAGGTCAACAAAGCATCAGATGGCCTTAGCTGTAATACTGGCCCTGGGCTGGATGTATTGCATCATTTCTTCCATAAACGGACAACCCCTGTCATGGCTGCACACCTCACATACTTGTTTAATCTTTCCATTACTGGGTGGGGGGTATTTTCAGAGGATTGGAAATCAGCATCAATTGTCCCTATCTTTAATGTTGGCAATATACTAACATACTAAAATGCTAGCAGAATAGGCCTAATGGTCTTTCGTGTCTGCTCGTTTGATCAGCCCCCACCCTGGGAGCTGACCTTGCTGCCCCCCTCACCCTCCCTGGCTTCTCCCTTCCCAGTTCTGGATGTTCTCACTGCAATGGACTTTGCTTCCAGAACCCTTCCCCTGTACCTGTCCCACCCCCTCTTTGACGCTAAATACTACCACCCAATTTATTATGTCTACCTGCTCAAAAATCTTGAAAAACTTGTCTCCACTCAAATATTGTATTATTTGACCTCCCAAAATCTTCTTTTCACAATATCAATCAGGATTTAGTCTGGGTCGTAATATTAAAGATACAGTTACTAAAAGTTGTGAATGACATTCTCATCTCATTTGAAATTAGGAGGTGTGCCCAGTTGTATTCTTTGACCTCACAAAAGCATTTGACTTGGGTGACTATAATAGAATGATAAATAGTCTAATCTCAAAGTTAGTCTACATTTTCATGCATTTTTGTGGTTCAGAAGCTACAGTATATTATAAGAAGGTCCCAATATGTTTGTCTTTCTAACCACAGATTAACTTTCTCAAACCTTAATAAAGATGTCTTGCAGGTTTTGTGCTAGGGCCTCTTCTGTTCTAGCGCTACAACAGTTGTCTTCCCAGCTCTCTTTTTAACTCTAGTCTTCTGATCTACACTGATGACACTATACTCATCCTCCAAATCTGTCACAGCAGCTATGTTCCACCTCCGTTAGAGTTCCACAAGACAGAGAATACCCTGCTGGATTTACACTTACTGCTCAATACTAAAAAAAACAAATAAAAAACCCACAATTGGTGCTATGGTGCTATTCTTTAAATGTAAACACTGTGCCATTGGCTCTCCCACTCCTCCCTTGTCAACAACTAACAATGGCCAGCTTGATCGTGTCCCATTCTATAAATCCCTACCTATGTATCTACTGTACCTACAAAGCTCACTTATGTTTCAGCATCATATTAACGCCCTCGCCTCAAACCTAATAATGAAGATCTGTTTTTTATTTCAGGAACAATGCCTTGTTTTGCCTCCAGACTAAAGAACAGCTTGTGTCCACTCCCTGTCTTTCAAAAGTTGCCTGTGGTGATGTCATACATTACATCACCTCTAAAACCTTACCCTCTCTATTTGAGCTTTTTGTATCACAGTACCCTTTCCTTCATCACTGGCTTCTCCTTTTGCACCCATCACTGTACTCTTTACAACCCTGTGGACTTCTCATACCTAGCAGACAGAAGACTCCATTAATTGCATATCTTCAGCTCCATGGCCATTGCAGGCCAAGCGCCCGCCTGCCTAACTCAACTCAGTGCATCCCACCCAACACCAACTTTGTTCTGCCAATTTAATGTTACTTAATGAACATAATTTTTTCTCTGAAGCTGGCTGCTTCTAATTTAAGCTTTCAACAGCCCCTTCTTGGTTCTCACTACAAAAATCTGTAAATCTGCAAATATTGGTAACTGTGTACAAATAAGTCTTTGATCCACAATACCATGTTTGTTCTTTGTGACTGTTACATAGAAATATATACAGTAATGGCAGAAAAACACCAAAGGTCTGTCCAGTCTATCCAAGTTCCTTAAAACCTTGGAACCTTCTTTGGAACCTAATGTTCCTCCAGGGTACTAACTCTCCTGGTTGTATCCCCTTTGTCATCCCTGGGCCTATCACCCCAGGCAACCACTATTCCTTTCATTCTGTCACAGGCCTGCTTGAATCCCCTGACTGAGTTCTCTCCCACCACTTCAGCCAGCAGACCGTTCCAAGGTTCCACCACCCTTTCTATAAAATAGTACTTCCTCACATCATTCCTGAACCTCCCACCTGCTAATTTCCATTCATATTCATGTGACTGTGAACTGGTATGCAGACTGAATAATTCCTCACAGTTCACTTTATTAATTCCTGTGAGGAATTTAAAAGTCTCAGTCATATCTCCTCTCTCCCTTCTGATCTCCAGTGACTACAAATTTAGAGCCCTGAGGCGCTTCTCATAGGATCTACTTTGTTGCCCCTGAATCATTTTGGTCACTGCACTTTACTGTTTCCAGCCTATCCTTGTCTTTTCTGTGAGGACTCCAGAGCTGGGCACAGTATTCCAGGTGAGTGCTCACCAGGGATCTGCTGAGGGGAAGTATTACCTCTTTTCTTCTGCTGTCAATCACCCTCCCAAAACATCCCAGCATCCTGTTAGCTTTGCTGTTGACCTTGATTCACTGGTTGTTTGTTTAAAGGAGTTGCTAATGATAACTCCTAAATCCCATTCCTCATCTGCAGTGTTATGTCCTGCCCCCACATCCAGTACTCTGTCATAGGGTTCTATCTCCCCAGGTGCATTATCTTGCACTTTTTAGCACTGAATTTTAACTGCCAGACCTTTGACCATCCCTCAGTCTTTTGTAGGTCATTCTGGATATCTCTTACTCCCTCTTCACTGTCCATCTTCCCATATAGATTGGTGTCATCCACAATGAGACACAACCTACCCTGGATTTCTTCACCAATATCACTAATTAACATGTTGAAGAGGACTGGACCAGGGATAGATCCCCCTGGAACCGTGCTCATCACCTCTGTCTCCTCCACCATCTGTTGCCTCCCTGCTAGCCAATTTCCCACCCAGTTCATTAGACATTTAGCCACACCCAAGTCTCCCATCTTCTTAAGCAACAGCCTGTGCAGTACTAAATCAAATGCCTTACTGATATCAAAGTACAGCAGGTTGACCGTGTGGCCCTTGTCTATCTCCTTAGTCACCCAGTCAAATAAAACTATCAGGCTGATCTGACAAGACCTTCTTGCCACAAAACCGTGTTGTTTGCTATCTTGGAGTCCATTGCTCTCTAAGTAGTCTATGAGGTGCTCTTTAATCAGAGAGTCCATTAGCTTCCCCACAATAGAGGTCAGACTAACTGGCCTATAATTCCTTGGTTGCTCCTTATCACCCCCCCCCATGTAGCAGCACATCTGCCATCTTCCAGTCACTCAGAATTTCCCTAAACCTGAGTGAGCTGTTAAACAGCGAGTCAGTGGTTGAGCCAGCTCTGCTGCTAACTCTCTAAATATCCTCAGATGCAACCCACCTTGACCTAGGGCATTGTCTATCTTAAGAGCTGCCAATCCTCTCAGCACTCTTTCACGAGTAAACAATGGCTGCCCCATTTTCAGGATTCCCTTTGTGGCTGCTTTGATGCCACTGTCTGGCATGGAACTACACTCCTCCTTAGTGAATATTGAGCAAAAGTAGTCATTCAGGATGGCTACCATTTGCCCATACTCCTCTATCACCCTATGCCCCCCAACTAGCTGTGTGAGTCCCTCCCCGTTTCCTTTTTTCACTAATATATCTAAAAAACTGTTTTTCTCCATTCATGATCCTCTCTGTGATGCGGAGCTCTGTGTCTGCTTTCATCTCCCTGATGGCCCTCTTTGCCTTCCTATTTGTTTGGAGATAGTCCTTCCATTCTGCTTCTCCCTGCTTTCCATTATATTTTCAAAAGGCTCTCTTTTTGGCCGTAGCTGCTTCCCTAACCCCTGCTGAGAACCAAAGTGGTTTCTTAAACCTATTTGATACTGTTTTTATGCATGACTTTGACACCTTGAGGAAAGCTCCTTTTATTACTTTCCATTTCTCCGTTACCCTGTCTATGCCCTCTACCCCTGCTAACTTTTCTCTGACCAGTTCCCTTAACCTATGAAGTCTGCCTTCTAAAGTCAAGGACTTCAGTTCTCAATTATGGCTTTCCAGCCCCAATGGCCAGTTCAAACCATACACAGCTGTGGTCCCTATTCCCTAGTAATTCCACTAATGTTCGAATACCCATCATCTCTGGGTTAGTGAGCACTACATCAAGGATTGCGGACTGCCTGGTGGGTTCCTTAACTAGCTGAACCAGTAGATAGTACTAGAAGGCATCTAGCAATGTTAGACTCCTGGTACTCTTGACCTCTGGGACCTTCCAATCAATATCTGGCAAGTTAAATCTCCCAGCACCACCACCACCTCTCCTTTTGCTACCTCTCTTTTAAGTTCCTCCCATAGTTCTCTGTCCCTTTCCTCCCCTTGACATGGAGGCCTGTAGACTACTTCTAAATGAATTTTCGTGCCTGAGGCTGTCATGAGTTACACCCATATTGACTCAGTTTCCCCATCACTACCCCTTCAATGCCCTCATAGAAAAAAGAGGGTGATTCTGCCAATCTAATAGTTCTTTGATCCCTACTGAACAATGTATATTCAGGGACCGCATCTCCCAGTCATTATTTTCTGTGGCCCACATTTCTGTGATCACCACAAGTTCTACCTCAGTGTGTGCCACCAGCATCTTGAGCTTGCTGAGTTCGTTCCCAAGTCTCCTAGCATTAAGGCATGCACTCTTCCACTTGACCCCTGCTTTAATTCTGTTGCTGTCCATCTACTCTCCCTGTCTTCTCCTCCCCTTTATTAGTGCCTTCATCTTTAGTTTTTTATTAGAACATCACAGCAATAAGAACTGCTCCAAATTATTTAATTTGTTCAGTGAATGGTGTCATCCTCTTCTTCTTCTTCTTCTTCTTCTAATTCTCCTCCTCCTCCTCCTCATTATTAGCATTATTGTCTGTATTCTTCATTGTCTACTGTAGTTGCCATTGCATTAAAAGTCATTAAAAATAACACCTTAAAATAAATATAGCCAGTATATAATAAATTGTTATAAATAACTGTCAAAGTAAATGATGACAATGATATCAAGACTAATGCAATATCAACGTTTTAATTTAAATTACCAGACTTGGTAAATGAATCATACTTGACTTGTTGCTTCAGTTCTGTTGGCATAGGACTGGTATTTCTTCTGTGAGGCTATGACTCTATAAATATGACAATCATACTTGCTGTAAATGCTGAGAAAGCCAAATGCTTAATCAGTTTAATAATACATGACTTGCATGTATCTCATTTTTCCAAAATATGCTTTTTAATTATTACATTACATGTATGTTTTTCTATGATTTGAAATCACAGTAAATGTGGCCTCAGGTCAGCATGCTGTTACCAACTTAAATACATAGAAAGTGACCAGCATCTGATCTTTACACAGGGATGCTGCCCAAAGGGATTTATTCTGTATCAACATTAAGCTCAGAATGTGGATTGCTAGCCATAGGAATGTTCTCAGAAAGGTACAACAGGATATAATTAAGCTCTTTCATTATCAAACCAAAATCTTGAAACACTAGAGGTAGCAATTTGAACTAAAGCTAACTACTACAGTGAGTATAGACCGATAAATAACTAGATAGATAGACAAAGTAGACAAATGTAGATATACACATACAGTATACATTAGAACAATATATTTTAAAACTCCAGAACAACATTAATCACCCCTTCAAGTTCTTGAAAGTTATCCATACCCTTTCATCCCATCTAACCCAGTCTCCCTTCACTGTTCTTCATCACTCTCACCTTCCTCTCCCCTCTCTCTGCCTTCTCCCCTTCACTCTTTCTCCTCTCCTATCTCTCCCTCTGTTTCCCTTAAGGCCCTTCTTTTACTTAAAGGGACACATTCATGCCCAGTGGTTATCATTGCTTGAAAGTCCATGAAAATCTTTTTCAAAAAAGGTATTGAACTTACATATAAATAGAAGCATTCCAGAGATATGGACAACTAAGTGTGTTCGACATTAATACTACATTGCAGACATTTTAGGAACATTATGATGTCATCAAGGAACAAGTAGTGTCTAACCAAATTAAGTCAAGTACAGCTTGTTTCTCAATGACATTACAATGTTGTACAAATGGCTGCAATGTAGTATTCATATTGAATCAGAATCATATATATCTCTGCAGTAGTTCCAGCAGCAGTTGAGCCCAGCACCTCATTTGAAAGCACTTTTCATGGACTCTCAAACTATGTCAGCTATTGTACTTGAATGTTGCCCTTTAATCCCAACATGGGAGATAGCCCTGATGGTATCAATCCTAAGCTTTGCTTCTCTCAGCTTCTGCCATTAGTATGCCTATTACTCAACTCCTTAATCTTTTTTTTCCCTCTGTCTCTGTCCCTGAAGCCTGGAAGCAGGCTACTGCCTTACCTCTCCCTAAAGTGGTGATCCTTCTTTTCCTGGTAACTTCCATCTTAGCTCTTTCCTTCCAACTCTGGCTACATTACAGGAACACCTTGTTCTCTGCCAGCTCTCTTCCTTCTTTGACTCCTTCTCCTTCTTCACCCCTTTCCAGTCTGGATTTAGGAAATTCCATTCTGCTTCCATCTCCCTACTCTGGCTTTATCCTTTCAATTCAGACAAGGGTATGATCACCTCCACCATCTTTGTCATTCTGGCTAAAACTTTTTACACTGTGACATACTCCCTTATTCTGGACAAGCTTAAAGCAATGAGCCTCTCAGCCTCCTCAGTCATTTGGTTCTGCTCCTACTTTGAGGGCAGGTCTTCAGCAATCCAGATTGGAAGCACCCTATCTCCCCCCATTTCCCTCATTCCCCATCTTTTTAGGTGCCCCTCAAGGGTCTGTCCTTGGTATCATTCTCTTGTCCATATTTTTGAACAATCTCCCCTCTGCCTGTGCCTCTGCATCCATTCATTTGTATGTTGATGACACAGTAATCTTTACATCTGTCTCTTATTCCCATGACCTTACTTCCCAGCTACAACTGGATTTTGACACTCTTCAGCATTAGTTCTGGTCTAACCAACTGTCCCTCACTGCCAAAAAACAGCTACTATGACATTTTGCACCTGACATAGGCTGACTAGACTCACCTCCCTCCCATTATTCCACAGCCTTAATGGTGATATAATTGAGAATGTATCCTCCTTTAAGTACCTCTGGGTATGGCAAGACCATCATCTTGACTTCGCAGTACACATTGATGCCATACAACACAAGCTTGGTTCACTATATAGGAACAAAGCAAGTATCCAACTTCCTACCTGCCATGAGATTGTTTTAAACATGATTCTCCCTATTTTTAACTATGATAACATAGTTTACAGTGGATCTCCCAAATCATCCCTTGCCAGACTATACCCCATATTTAACTATTTTTGGTTATGCTGCCATAAAATGTTTCCCTCATATGCATTCCTGCCCACTCTACTCTGCCCTACCTTCCCCTCTCTTGATGCCAGGTGCTTTTACCTGTGTGCCTCCTTTATACACAAATTCTGGTTTGGTTTGGGTCATTCCCTCCTGCCTTCCCTCCCCCATTTCCTCTCCCCCTCCTTCCTCCTACCCTCTCCACAGAAATGTTTCCCATTCCCTTTCTGTTCCATTGAGGAAATCTACTGGTGGTCAAGCTGCGTTCTCATATCACTTTCCTAAACTCTGGTCAACCCTTCCCCTGTCAGTCCACTCAGCCTCTTCTACCTTAAACCTCTTCTTTGTGACTTTCCTACTCCCACCTGCAACTATCCAAGACCCCTACCTTTTTGATGTTCTTTCCACCTCCTCATACTGTTCTGACCATATTGCCTCCTCTTGTACTAAGTTCCATATCCCTCTCCCCAGAATGCATCTGGAAATTACCTGTTATCAGCTCAATATGTTTTTCCTGGCAAAACTTTTGAAATAAATAAATAAAAACAATAAGAAGCAAATAAAGTGCATTTTTCTGAAAGAAAATTAAGGCAATCAAGAGAAAGATATGTAGATAGTATAAAGCTAGGTTGGGGGGGAGAGAGAGAGAGATAAAGAGAGGCGGGGCCTGCTTTTTATGCACTACATTGTGAAAAGCTATGTTTATTTAATTTAGTTTTTATTGACCATGTAAGCACATTAGACAACTGCAGTGCCTATTTTTGGGTGTGACCTGGGTGAATTACAATGCAATAGAAAACCATACAACAACAATAATACAGTGACTTTGACAAGCTGCAGAATAGCAAATTGGCAATTATGTAGGTACAAAATTGAAATTACAAATAGCAGTGAATACAAACCAGATACATTTTTAATGAAGTACAGGCTCAGAAACAGTTCAAAACATGGTATACAAGATTATTAACCCCTAGCGAGCATGAACAGAAAGCCACCCTGAGTAGAATATATACTACAAAGGAAAATGACAAGGAACCCCAGTCCACAAGATGTATACCATATGGTTAAATGCACAAGCAGGCTGACTTGTTCATCAAGAAATTCCAGAGGAGCTTTTTCAAAAGCGAATGGGAGACAGCCCCATGAGCCAGAGACAGGAAGGTGTTCCAGAGCTTTGGTGCCCAAGCTGCGATGGCCTGGTCACTTGAGACAGTACAGGTCTTAAGAACAACCAACAGGGACTGGTAAATGGACCGAAGTTGGTAGCACCAAACAGGCATTCTTAGCGTGCCTGCCAGGATAGCTGGGTAGCAGTTCTAAGAGCCTTGACAAAAAAAATCAGGGAAAAAGAGCAACCGTTTGCAGGGGATAACCAGCCACTTGCTATAGAGTTCATCGTGGTAAGTAAGGCAGCTAGCCAATACAGCAAACCTACAAATGTTACAATAAGCTACATCCCATTTACACTTTTGTATAGTAATGAGCCAAAATTAAAGTTAGGGAGAAGCACCTCCCAGCAGGGGCAACACAAGTCTTACTGGTGAGGAGATTTTAGCCCTATAGGCCAGACCCAGCTGACAGTTTATGACCTGCAAAAATACAGTCAGCGGCATTACTCGTCATGCTGGATGGCGAGTAAAAACAACAAATCGTGCTACTGTAAAGACTTGCACTCTCATCCGTTTCAATGCAGATATTACTTTTATTTGATATAGTTAACCATGCATCCACTATATTATGTGCAAGTAAACAAAAAATGAAATATGCAAAAGTAAGTAAAGACAAGAGCTATGTACTTTGGACTTGCCAACCCATATGAACCCTGGAGCTTCCAGGGTGTACCCTCTTCCTTAGGAGGCATGATTGGAATAATG
This sequence comes from Neoceratodus forsteri, assembly GCA_016271365.2. Classification (NCBI taxonomy): domain Eukaryota; kingdom Metazoa; phylum Chordata; order Ceratodontiformes; family Ceratodontidae; genus Neoceratodus; species Neoceratodus forsteri. Next base: position 920,083,493 of record CM057459.1, on the reverse strand, counting down.
TGGGATCCGGGTTATGTAGCCACACACTAATCCTTTGATGACATTAACAAAAAGAAAACTTCCTGTGACGTCATCAGCAGAAAACCCGAAGGGGTCACCATAACCCTCGTTAACTCATATCCCGAGATCTGATGACAGTATTGTCAAAAAGTAACTCAGTGCAACAATGAAATAAAACACAACTGAAAACCCATATCCAGGTCTCATTAACAATGGTGTTGTCTGCAGCAGCAAATATTAATACATAACTACAATACTGAACAGTGCCAGAATATAGAAAAATGTTACAAATACTATACTATATGAAAGTTTGAGAGGGGAGGTGAAGGAGTGATGAAAAGCCATTGATCACATAGGGTCAGTGGCCACATACAATGTATAGGACCTACAGGCAGACTGAATGGGCCTAGTGGTCCTTATCTGCTGACAATTTCTATGTTTCTATGTTAAAATTGCAAACTGTCCAGAATCCTAAAACACAGAAACAGATCTATTGCTATAAATTCTCTCACACCTATCCAAAAAATATATTTTATGAAGTCAATAAGGCCTCTGACCCAGGGTCTCTTTTCTTCATATTCAAACAGAGGGCAAAGCCTGTAAAGTGAGTATTACAAAATGATTTTTAAAAAAGACAGTCACCAAAGTATTCACTTACTTAATGCTATTAGAATCAGTAAAATTCACTATGGTTGTTTCAGAAATAGTTCCCAGTTCATATGATCATTGAAGCCATTCAGCTTCAATGTTCTTAATTTAAATATCCATTAGGATTTTTTTTGCAATAAAACATTAACTCTGTTGCCTCTTCTTTTTACGTAATTAACTGCCTCAATACCCTTGTATGATGTCCTATGACCTAACACATCCTGCTTTTCCAACAAATGGGCAAAGACAGAGTGGTCCACTCTGTTGTTGTTAATTGCCTTGTAGTGCTCCTGTATCCTGTCTTTCAAAATTTTAACAGTGTGGCCTATGTAGGCTTTTCCACAGGAGCACCACAGGGCATGAACAACATCTTTTATTTATTTATTTAAATCTTGGAATTACAACCTATGAGCTAGAGCTCATTTACATAGGTTCCACATCAGCAGAAAGACAATATATGCAAAAGGGACACTACTTTATGGTGAACAGTCAGTGCAGTTAACATTATGAGTTACAAGAGTAAGTTCATAAAATGCATGTCAACTACAGTAGAGTAATTAAGATTGAAGTTAGATCAAGACAAAATGCACAGTACAGAGAAAGAAACAAGTGAGAAAATGCCAGAAATAGGAACCAGTGGCTTCCATTGTCAGGATATATGCAAAGGAGGAGGTCAAGATGCAATGCACATTAAAGAGAAAGGAGCATGTGAGAAAGTGCCGGAAACTGGAACCAGTGGTTTCCAATGTCATGCTATAGGTAAAGGCAGTAGGGAGGACAGAGGAGGAATGGTGGTTAGTTAGGGGTAGGGTGTGGGTGAGGATGGGAGGAGGGAATGATTAGGGGATAATTGGGGGTAGGGGTAAGGAGTGGACAGCAGGCAGAAAAGAGTAAGTAGCAAGTTGAGGATAAGTAGACGTGCTATATTCAGAGGGTCAGAAAGTCAATGGCAAAGGAAAATATGTCATGGGAAGCAGGAGCAGGACATATGATTAATAAGGTGAGAGCAGAATTTGGATTTAAAAAGACCAATTTTTGGTTCAGCAATTAGATCAATTGGTAGGGAGTTTAACCAGAGTGGCACCTGGTACCCAAAAGATCTCTGGCCTTGCTTGGTATGATGGAAAGGCACCTTAAATAGACTGGTGTTTGAAGCTCTAGTCAGCCTTACAGTTTCTGCTGGGCTGAGCATAGCACACGCTCCTGGTGGCAACAGGCAGAGGGCAGCTTTTTTTGGCCAAGAGACATACCTGGTAGTGAGTTCTATTTTCTAGATCTAACCAGCCAGATTGAGAATAAAGATGATGACAGGTGTGAGTTAGACGTGGTGCACCTAGGCCCAATCTGCAGGCCTTTTTCATGGTGGTGGCTAACTGTTTGAGGGTGGTGTCAGGGGCTGCTCTATATATAGCAAGGCCATAGTCTACACAAGAGAAGACTGAGTTAGTTATAGCAAGTTGGGGAGCTGCATCAGTGAGATAGTGCTGATGTCTGTATAACTGCCAGAGTTTATGATTTGCAGAGCTGGTGACAAGGTCAACATGGGTGGAGTAGGACAGGAAAAAACTATCCAGGGTGACGTTGAGATATTTAAAGTTATAGACCATCTCAAGAGGTTTGTTGTGTTTGTTCCTAATGGTTATCTTGGATGGCTTGTGCCGACTGTGGGTTGAGGCGAGCATGGTCTTCATTTTTTTGTGATTTAAGAGTAGCCTAGCATTACAGAACCAGTGTTCAACATTTTTGAAATCATTCTGTAGCCGTTGCTCAAGGGTGTTGGGGTTGGGTGGCTTATGTATATGATGGTGTCATCCAGGTAAAGGAGGATTTGGTATTGACATGCTTGAGGGAGTTGATTTATGAAGAGGCTGAACAGCAATGGACCCAAAATGGATCCCCGGGGAACTCCAGTACATAAGTGTTGGATATCTGAGAGTGTGTTGGCTATTTTTACCTGCTGTACTCGCCCAGACAGATAACTAATGAACCAGCACAGTGAGTCTGATGATATATCTATGGTACCTAGTTGTGTCAGAAGGAGTTCATGGTTGACTGTGTCGAAGGCCTTGGTGAAGTCTATGAAGGTAGCACCCACCAAGTGCCCTCGATCAAAGGCATCATGTATGTACCCCATGAACTCAATCAGTGTGGTTGTAGTGCTATGAAGCTTTCAAAAGCCATGCTGCTGTTGACTTTGCAGTTGATATTTGTTGAAACAGTCTATGAGCTGATCATAGACGATTCTTTCAACAGCTTTAGAGATGAGTTGAAGAATAGATATAGGTCGGTAGTTTGTGTGGATTGTTCTATTTCCACTTTTGAGTATGGGGTACCTACTGTGGCTTCCCATGGCTTAGTGAATTTACCAGAGATGAGGGAGAGGTTGAGTATTCCTGTCAGTGGTATCAGTAGCATGTTGAGGGTGAGGGAGATAAGTTTCAGGTCAAGCCCATTGCCACTATACCTTGTGTTTAGAATTGCTTTCAAAAGGTACTTTTTTGCCTCAGCTTTTGTGATTACTCTAAGGAAGAATGGAGGAGTTTGGTTAGTGAGTGGGGTACTCAGTATATCCCTGATGTCTCCATAAGCTAGGCTAAGGTAGTTGGGGAAAGCACCCCGCTAAGGTCTGTGAATGCCTTGTTGAATGCGTTAGTTATGGTCTTTTGATCCTGTATAATGGTCCCACATAAATTCAGCATGGTCAGTGCCAATTTGTCTGGCTTGCCTGTGAGTGTTTTCATGTTTTGTCCAGAATTTGCAGCTGTCTCTCCAAGAGGAGTTTAGCGCTGATCTAAAGTGATTGGCCTTTGCCTGATGGATGGATTGGGTACATAGATTCCAGGCCATCTTGTAGTCATGAAGGTCAGAAGGTGTTCCCAAACTTTTAAACTTGTGCCAGAGGTGGTTCCTAGCACATAACTGGTCAATAAGGTGCATGGTTATTCAAGATTTATGGGAACCTTTGACCTTCCTTTTGGTTAGACGAGCAAAAATATCGCAGACAGCATTAAAGATTTTGATAAAGTTCTCCAGTGTTATGTCAACATCCATGGTAGCAAAGATAGGGGACCAGTTCTGCTGCATAAGGTGTTGTTTAAGGGGACCTAATTGCCTTGGGGTCTTGGGGACTTATTGGACCACGAGCAGAAGATGGGAGAGTGATTGCTTACAGAATCTGAGAGCAAGATTACACTCGAGATATATTCTGGGTGATTTGTTAGCACCCAGTCTAATAAGGTGCAGGACCCGGTATGGTAGTTTGTGTGAGTTATGAGGTCACTAATTGGTGGATGTTGATTGTTGAGATGGTGTCCTTGTAGGGAGCAGTGTATAACAAGTAATGAGTTGCCTTATCTGTACCTTCTTTGAACAACTTGAACCATTTGCTGACGGATTAATAGTTTACAGCTCTTCCAACATTTGAGATATGTAAGGAGACATCTAGCTGTGAGTCCGGTGTTACTACAAGGCACTTGAAGGAAAGCATGGTGGTAATGGAGGGTCCCTCAGTACTGGTGACTATGAAGGATTCAGGGCAGGACTTGCTCTTACCTGCTGACCTGAAAAGCATCACCTGCATCTTCTTCATATTGAGGAACAACCTATTTGCGGTGATCCAGGACTGGCTACAACAGAAGTTACTGTTTAGCCCTGAGTTAGCAGTTCTAATTTTGTTTGCACTGGTTAGCAGCACAAGGTTGTCTGCATACAAAGTGGAGCTGCAGAGAGCAGACACTCTAGGGAGCTCATTTATGAATAGGGAGAAAAGAAGAGGCCTTACTTTGGAGCCCTGCTGGACCACGAGTTTGACAGGTGCAAGCCCAGACATCACCCTATTAGATTTTAAGTACCTGTTGCCTACTGTGAAGGTAATTAAAGAACCAGGCAACAGCATGGGTGGAGAATTCAAAGGAGCAAAGCTTGAGAAAAAAGGACTTATGGCCTACCATGCCAAAAGTTTTCAAGAAGTCTGCAAAAATCACTCCCCAAAGTTCATTTAAAAGAGTAGTTAGGGTTGATGCTTAATGCCTCAAAATGGATCCCACTAGACTTTCATCCACTAACTAGCAGATGTTAACTTGCTTGGCTTCTGCTTATAATATTCACTGCAATAGCCCCCCTCTCCATTATGATATATACTTTGATTTATGAATGTTCAGTTCTTTTTATTCTATATTAACTGTTTGAGCTGCTAAAATTTGCACCCCTTAGGATTTTACTGTGATCATTATATTTGCTGCATTTATTTATTAATTTATTTATTTATTGAAAACTTCAGCAAATACCTTTGAGCACAGGTGCTTGTTTACAAAGGTTTCAAATCAAGTACATAGTCACAAAAAACATTATAAGTACAATAAGAAGTTCCAGAGGAAATGCAGTTAAATCAGGCTCAAAGCACTTAAGACAGATCAATTACATACAGTTTTGAAAGAATCCATACAAATCGTTGTATTAAAAGTCACTGGATATGCACAGGGAGAAACTGAATAAAACAGTTTAACAGTTATGATTGCAATGGACTGCAAGGGCAGACTGCAAAGATCTCTTAAACTGATTAATCTTGAAGAGATTCAGCAGAATATCACTCAATTCACTTAAACGGTAGATGGTCCTGACAGCAAATGACTGCTTGCCCAGCTGAGGGAGGAGTTGTGTAATTGTATTATTCCATTGACCCGTTCTCCAGACTGTATTTAGAAACCAGCTATATAGGTTAGTGTGCAAGAAAGAAAGAAAGAGAGAAGGAATGAAGGAAGGAAGGAAGGAAAGAAGTTAGATAAAAAGCGAAACGAGATGTTAGGATGAAATATTACACGAGTATTGACAAATCAGACTAGATGGAAAAATGGTCTATTTCTGCCATCATTGTCTACATTTCTTGGTTTCTAAATCTGTGGGGTGGTGTTCTTTTGGGAGTGTAGGTTAGTACAAAATATTGCTGGCACTTCCCTAACATCAGCTCTGTCTGTCAAGGCACAGAAAAAGTCAGACAGCAAGACTTGGATAAAGAGTCCTAAGTTAGGGCAACACCAATGTGGCATCATATGATCATTCAAACCCTGAGGAAAACCACCCTACAGATCCAACAAGACTCAGGCAACTTTATTGTCTCATTTCCTTACTTTTAAGGAACTAAGCTTCAACCTTAGTTGATGCTTTAATGTTGTTTTTTGCAATGAATGTCTTTTTATGTTGTCTTGCACATACACTGTCGTGATATTTGTCGCACTGCAGGGTAGGGTGAGCTGAAATGCCATGAACATTATGGCCAATGCCCAAAGACACACCTCAGTGCCTGTCAGTCTCTGTAGGGTGATGTGGGGTTTGATGTCACTTTCATACTTCACTGCCATTCCTGTTATGCAGCTGTTCAACTCCTGCACTACCGATGCCAATGTCAGCAAGACAACATTTGGCATTGACAAATGCTTGTTTTTAAAGTGGTTTAAGTAAGCAATAACCCACAACAGGGCATGTGTTTCTAGAGAATTAATTCACATCCCACATGAATTGGAAGGCATGACTAATGGCTAAGTGGCTTTCAATGAACTAGGGAAGTGCATTTATTCTAAAGAAAACCATGACCTGTTGTGGATTACTGCACTTATAAAACAGATTTTTTTAATGGAAAAACATTTTGTTTTCTTTTAGATAGGCTGTTGCTTGGTAGAACAGGTGGGTTTGGTAACAAAGGCTGTGTGCCTTTTAATGAACCTGCAAACTGCATTTATTTTGAAGAAACATCTGCTGTGATGTGGAATTTTGTGCTTAAAATGTGGAAAAAATATTTTAATGGAAAAAGGTTTTATTTTAATTTTGTTGGCTGTTGCAAGGTAGATTAGGGCAGGTTAGTTGTGAACTATGCAATATCTAAATATATATTTAATGGTCAAGTGCAGTGTTTTAACCCATTAAGTTATTTAGTTAGTTTATTACACCCCATTTCATAAAAAGAGATATACAGTATTTTGTATTGACAGTATTGGTCTGTTGCCAGCACAGTCAATAATTTTAACAGGGGGCACACACTCTGCCTCTGGAAATGCTACAACAAAATACAGCACACACACATGCAGCACTTTGCTTTCAGAGTTTACTAAATCACATCCATAGACAGGCTCTGACTGCCACAGTACCCTGGCACCTCAAGGTGCACTGCCTCTTCATTGGGGGGGGGGGCTTAGTCACACCAGCTAGCTGACACAGCTTAAATAGGGCTAGTTAATGCATATATTTAAATTGTATTTAATGTGCTTAAAGCATGATATCATACATATGAATAAATGGTAGTTAATGTGCTTAGTGCATGTTAATTGATTTGCCATTAGACTAGGCACTCACATTTAAGTATTAATGATAAAGCCTCATGCCAGAGCGGCGAAGCACCAGGGCTCAGTGCTGTGCTTCCTATTCTAGTGCAGTAAATTTGTGGATTGGCTACACTTGCAGTTTCATGTGAGTATTTCCTATTTTTTCTATTTTTGGGGGTGCTGCCATGGTTTTCTTCCTATACACTAAAAGGCACCGGGCCAGGGGGCAAGGGACACAAGTTAATTTATAGAAGATTCTGCCAGGGGTTAGAAGCCCTAAAGGAAAACAAGGCAATGGAGCCAGAAGAGATCAACCCAAGGGTACTTATAGAACTGAGCATAGTACTAGCTGCCCCTCTAGCAACACTATTCAGCACCTCAGTAGAGACGCGATTGGTTCTAGAAGAATGGAGGAGGGCCAATATAGTATCTCTGCACAAAAGTGGCACATCAATAGTGGGGAAGGTAATGGAGTCACTACTGAAGGACAGACTGATGGAGTACCTGGAGTCATATGGGCTGCAGGACCACTGGCAGCACGGCTTCACAGGAGGAGGTCATGTCAAGCAAATCTCATACAGGTCTTTGACTGGAGAAGGAGGGAGGTGGTTCAGAGGAGGGCAGTGGATGTGGCCTATCTGGACTTCATTAAGGCTTGTGACACTGTACCACACTGGAGGCTGATTAAGAAACTTAGCAGCCTGGGGGTGGTGGAGAAGGTAAGCTAGGTATCAAATATGTTGAAAGATATGAGGCAGAGGGAGGTGATAAACAGAAGTCACTCAGAGGATGGGAGAGTGACCAGTGGAGTAGCACAGTGATCGGTACTGGGCCCTGCCCACTTCAACGTATTCCTAAGTGACATTACTGAGGAAGTGGAAGAGAAGGTGTGTCTCTTTGCAAATGAAACAAAAATATGAAACACGGTGGACACCCAGGATGGGACAAAAAGAATGCAAAGTGATCTGGGGAAACCAAAGGAGTGGTCTAGTGAGTGGAAGCTGGGTTTCAATGCCAAAACTGCAAAGTCATGCACTAGGACAGGGAAACCCAATGGCTGTTTATAAGATGGGGGAAGGTACTTACACTTACGAAGCAAGAGAGGGACCTTGGAGTAATCATATCTTATGATCTCAAGGTGGTAGGGCAGTATGATAGGGCAGAAGTCAAAGCAAGCCAGATGCTGGGGTGCATAGGGAGGGGGATTTCTCTACCAGGAGAAGTGAGATGGTTTTGCCTCTGTACTGCTCACTTGTGAGACACCATTGGAGTACTGTGTCCAGCTCTGGAGTGATAGAAATGCTGTGAGAGTTGTATGAGTAACCATACAGGGAGGGGCTGCAGGAGCTCAACATGTACTCCCCGGAGGAAAGCAGAGTGAGGGGACGTGATTGAGACCTATAAGTATCTCACAGGGTGAACAAGGTGCAGGAGGGAGTGTCTTTCACAGCAAGAGGAGCACCGGAACAAAAGGGTATGCTGTGAAGTTTGGGAGTGGGAGTTTAAGAAGGATGTGAGGAAATACTTCTTCACAGAAAGAGTGGTGAATGCCTGGGACAGCCTGCCAGAAGAGGTGGTTGGGGAAAAGACAGTGGGGAGCTTCAAGCATGTGTGGGATAGGTACATGGGTATAATAAACAGAGGTAAGGGAGTAAGGAGGGACATCTGTGATTAAATAGAGTCCAGGGTGTAGTGTTAGGCAGGGAAAATAGGGCAGACTAGATGGGCCTCTGATTCTTTTCTGCCAATGTAGCCTATGTTTCTGTGGCAGGCTTTGTTCATGGCCCTGTAATCCATACACAAAGAACTAGACTAGTCACACACAATTTCTCAGGCCTATCGTTTGCTTCATGCTTGGTCCAGCAGGCCATACAAAAGTACCACACCTCTGACATACTAAATGGGGCCTATAGCCTGCTTTGTGTATAGCTCTGCAGGCCATACACAAGGCAGCAAACACACTTCCTTCCACAAATGATTTTAGAAATGAAAGTCCATTTGCAAAAATGCAACGTTTGTTCATTGACAGTTGCACTAAAACTAAATACATGTGTGAAAACGTTCAAAACCACTTTCTGTGGTTGAACAAAGTCCATTTGTGAAAATGCAAGTTCTGCATTGCGACAACTGTACATGAAACAACTGTGAAAAAAAAAAAAAAACTATGAGCAGCTGTGAAAATGCGGTAAAAGTATTTTTCCCAGATGAACAGACTATGTCTATGCAATTATTTGTTTTTTTCTCATTCGCAAGTGCGAAAATGCGGTCTGCACACAAGCAGTCCCATTTATTTTGCAGTTTTTCCTTCAAAATGTTGCCATATCTAAATAAAATAATCAACATTAAAGCATAGTAGGTGTGCCACTGCAGAGTCTGTACCATTCTTCTCTCTCTACTACCCAGAACCCCCTGGTTGTTTCTCCCTGAGTGATATGGGAGCTGGGGGTGGTTGACCTAAAGAAAGTCCTGGGATTAGCCACAGACAGGGGCCAGATATGGAAAAAGGCACAGAGGTGAAGCACAAGTCTTTGCACTGCACTTGCACCTGTGCCCAACCTGAGGGTTGTTATATTCAGTTCAATAGTGCAGAGGTGCTATCCAACTGAACATCAGACTGTGTTGGCACAGCACAAAGTCACTTTGCACTGCCTCAACAGGACCCTGGGATATATCCAGCCCTTAGAAGAATATAACCCCAGATCAGATAGCACCGGAAGCTGTGGCATGATATTCAGCCACAGTATGTAAATGAGTCCATTGGGCAAGCAAGGCGCTAAGGGGCCATATGCATGCCCATTACAGGCTCATTTGCATGGGAAGTGGTGGCATATTTACACCTGTTGTGTGGTCACCTCCCACATAAATCTTGATGGGGAATGGAACCCCTACCTCCTGAACACCCATCCCTTCTATGATAATAAAGTAGCTGGTGTTTAGTGACACCCCGTCCACCCTTCCATCCCAGTCCTGTTGCCAGAAACCTATTCCCTGATGTCTAATGGTACCCTGCAGTCACCAGCTCTGGTATTGTACATGTCCTTCTTGGTGTCTAGTCATTCCCCCCAACCCTCCAATCACATTCCCCGGCATAATACATGTCCTCCCTGGTGTCTAGTTGCACCCCCACTCTCCCATCCCAATCCCAATACCAGAAACCTATTCCCTGGTGTCTAGTGGCACTTCCCAACCCCCTGTTATTTGGCCTGTATATTCATGGGCCATCCTTGGTGTCCATTGGCACCCCCATCCACCGATCTCCCCTTCTGGTGAATCCAACGATGCTCTGGTGGCTAGTGGAGCCCCCCCACCTGCCAATCACCATCCTGGTCCATCCATCACTTCCCTGGTGGTTAGTGGAATCCCCCAGCCACCAAGCACCCATTCAGGTTCTAACATAAAATCCCAGTAGTTAGCAGAACCCCCACCCTCTGGCCACCAAGCCGGGATAGTTACCTGTCTTCCTTGTATCCAGTGGTACTCCCCCAAGAGCCGGTTGCCACATGGACTGCTGAACAGTAGTGGTATCACAGTCCCCCACCCACTCAGTCAGCCCTGCACACCCCCAACCAACCCCCATATACCTGTGATGGCAGGGCCATGCAAAGAACTCAGTATGATGACAGCACAGCCCTCCTCTGCCATGACTGCTGCCACATGGGATGACAGTGAGCATGCATACAGTACACAGTCTACTGTACGTGCGCTCTCTGTCATCCCATATGGTGGCTGGCCATGGAGGTGAGTGGAGGGAGATGCCAGTCATTGTACTGGGTTCCTCGCATGGCTCTGCCATCAAAGGTATGTGGAGGTTGGCTGGGGGTGTGTTGGGTGTGGCCAGCATGGGTGGGGGGGCCGTGGCACCACCACTGTGCGATATATACCTTGCAACCTTTCTTCAAGGAACTAAGGGCCACTGAACCTCAAAATGAGAGATGTTGACCTTTATAATGAGGAACATATCCTCTATCATGGAGATACACACTCAGAACACTGTAGACACCATTGGGTTTACTTGCACAATATTTATTTAT